>APFE031579959.1:0-26255 GCA_000404065.3 Pinus taeda | reverse complement strand
CTCTTATACTGCAAAGAAACATTTGGAGGTTTTTGAGTATAATTTTTTCTCCTCCAACTTTTTGAGCACTGTGTCAACATGTTGAACATGATCCTTCCAAGACTTGCTATAGATTAGTATATCATAAAAACTACTAACAAAAATTTTCTAAGGGAGGGGTTGAAAATGGAATTCATCAAACCTTGAAATGTGGAAGGTTCATTAGTAAGGCCAAAAGGCATGACCAAAACTTGATAATGACCCTCATGAGTTATCAATGTTGTTTCTGGAATATCTTCAGTCTTCATTCTAATTTGATGATATCCTAAATGAAGATCCAACTTCATGAAGTAAATTGCTCCATGTAATTCTTACAAAAATTCATCAATGACATGAATGTGAAATTTATCTTTAATAGTGAGTTTGTTCATATCCCTATAATCCATACACATTCACCATTATATATCCTTCTTGTACACCAATACTACTGGAGCAGAGAAGGAACTTTGACTACATTGAATTATATGATCCTCTAGAAATTTTGCAACCATACGTTCAATTTCATGCTTTTGGGCATATGGATATCTATAAGGTCTTATTTTTGGAGGAATAATTCCTGGAATCAAATGAATAGCATGATCATGATAACAAATAGGTGGGAGGCCTTGTTGAGTCTGAAATACCTTGGAGTGATTGTCCAAGACTTTTTGAAGATATAGAGAAATAGATAATTCCGATGTTTGAACCTCTAGTGAGCATAATTATGCAACTATGCCTCGTTGTTATTTCTTTAGAAGCTTTGTCATGCCATTAGAGCTAATTATCTTTCATGGTTCCTTGCGATACCCCTTAAATCAACTTATTTTCCTTCCTATTTTTTTTTAAAGAAACATTCTTGAAAATTAAAAGCTATCATCCCCATAGATTGTAGTCATTGGACTCCTAGTGCAACATTAGCACCACCCATTGTAATTGAAAGAATTGGACTATTCAATACATATTACCGCATGGTTAGCTTGATATTATTACAATTTCTAGAGTAATTTATAGTTCCTCCATTTACAAACATCTCATGACACTTTGGTGTAATATATATGAAGAAATTCAATTCCTTAGCTATCCTACAATGAATAAAATTATGGGTACTACCTGAATCAATCAAAACTATTAAATCTCTCTTCTTGATATATCCTTCTATGTTGAGAGTTTGAGATGTGATAATTCCCACCAATGCATTGTAAGGTGTGGTCAGATTAATTTTTTATTCTTTGTGGTTGCTTCCTTGTGTATATCCTCCTATTTTGATATTTCTTGTTCCTTTTCTTCCTCCTCTTCACAACCTATGTAAAATAATTTCTTCTCAGTGCACTTATGAACTTTAGTGTATTTCCTATCACAACTATAACAAATCCCCTTTTCACTTTTCTCCTCCAATTGTTTTGGCATCAACCTTGTAGGTTGTGGAAGGCTAGGAAAAACAAAACTTCCATCTTTATAGTTGTCAATGGTAGACTTCCTTGTTTCCATAATTTTACTTTCAACATTTCTTGCCACCAAAAGTAAAACCTCATGTGGGATGTTATATTCTAAATTCCTTATGAAGACATCAATCATATGCTACTCTAAAGTATTAGTTACCCTAGTATTCAATTTTTGGAAGTCTTCAATGTGCTCTTCCATTGAACCTTTTTCTTATATTTATCAATTGGCTAAAGAAGGTGTTGCTCTTTGTATATTCATAATGTGCTATCATTTACTTTGTAAAAATTTACCATGTGGAAAGTGGTTTATGAGAAGAAAATCCATCTATACCATACAAAATAATTGTGTTCTAAATGTAAACGTGTAATACATACCTTTTCTAATGGTTGCACATCCTGTAGATCAATATAGTTCTCCATTTGTAGTATCCATGTTACCAGATCCTTGTCATCAAACTTTCTCATATTTATTTTTAGAATGGGTGGTTCTTAAACCCCACATTCAAAGTCTCTAAAATCATAATTCATATTCCTTTTGCCATCATCATGATTTTCATGGATTACCTTTGTCCCCACCGAGAAGCCTTTCTTGCAACAACTTTGTCAACCCTTCCAACATGAGATTCGTTGCATCCATGTCCACTTTAAAAGCCTCCATGTTTCCTTTTATACCATGCATGTACCCTTTTAATCCATATATGCCATCTTTTATTTCAACTTCTAAACCATCCATGTCCCCTTTTAAGCAATCCATGCCCCCATTTAGCTCCTCTTATGTTTCTCTTTATGAGGTCGATATTTTTTGCACTTGGTCCCATAATTTTGATACATCATTCTGCAATTCCTCCTCTTCATGTGTCGTAGTAGAGATTTATGAGGGCTTAGTGCATGTATAATTATTTCGTTTGGGAGGAATTTTAAAACCTAATATTGATATATATGCTTCAATATTCCCTTTGAATTACTTCAAATTATTTTTTCTCACAAAATTTATGCAATTAAAAAACAAAATACACACATTTTTCTTGCTTTTATGAGTTTTATTTTTAAATGGTTGTAACTATAAAATTTAGGATCTAAAAGTCTTGAAATTCCTTCCTATGGTAGCCCTCTAGGTACTCTTTCCAATACCATAAGTTAGACCAAAATTGGATTGTTAAAAATAGTTTTATGCCAGATATCCCACAATGGCCTAATTATGGACTAGTTCAGTAGAGAAAAATTGTATGTAATACTACTTGTCATTGTTATAGCCTTCAACCCCACAATTGATACAAAAGAAATAAAATTTTGTGCTTATTCTTTAACTTTAAAAAAAAATCTAATCTGATGCTTGAAGAGAAATTTATGATGATTTTCCCTCAGTCACTTTTTTGAGACTAAATTATGGAGCATGAAAACACCCTAACTTCTTCTCACTATATCTTAGAAAATATAGCAAACCAGGATCTAAAATTCCAAAAAATAAAAATAAAAATAAAAAATATTTTGGCTCCCTATGGTTGATAATTCCACTTCTAAAGCTTCATAGAAAATATGTTATATGGAAAATTCCATGATGACCTTTTGAAGTAGTGAAACCCTAGAATCCAAAGCTCTGATACCAAATGTTATGCAACCAATTCACAAAATAGAAGAAAATATAGATCAAAAACTTAAATATTGTCCTCTTTGAGGGGGAAACCTTTTTTACATTACATAAATGAACAATTCTTCAATGATACAAATGATAATACATCCTTTGTATATATAAGGCTCTATGGGGTTACAATATAATCAGAGCCTACATATCAATAATAATGTAAGGGAACAATAATAAGAATAATGGCTTCTATGGGGAACAAAAATAACAACATGGGGGATACATGGGCACAACAATGAAAATAGGGGAGTGCACTAATAATAAGAATAAGGGAAATATACTAGTATTATAGGGACCTAATAGAAAACTGAAAAAATATTTATGTGCAGTTGGTACGCTCATAAATCAAAGGTTTCCTATGCAATGTGCATACGCGATGAAGTAAGTATACTACACAATGAAATATGTAATGTGTACAGTCATATATATTAATATATAGTTTATAGTAGTTCTATTCCATTATATATAAAGGTCAAACTATAAGTTCATAACTCTTTTATTGTGTATGGAGAAATCATTATGCATGTAAAAATATTTTTTTTACTGTGTAAAATAGAGATGTGAAAGAACTTTGTGAATCTCTTTTTTGCAATGGCTAATTGTAATAGAAGCCTCAATCTCTTATCCTATGAATGTATTTTTGTTTCATGAAATTATAATCAAAATATACCTTTTCTATGCACATCATTCTGCGATTTAATTTTTATTTGTTGTGCAAAATACTTTGTTTTTTTCTATGCATAACTCTACATTTTTATTGCATTTTATCCTTTCCCTATTACTTCACATGGTATCATATCAAGTTTGTCCACAGAAGTTTTATCAAAACCAAAGAGACAAAATTTATTATAGCTAGACAACGAGAATATTTATATTAGTAAAATATGGCAACTTCAAACACACGCTTGACAAATCCACAGATTCCTTAGTTTAATGGGAAAAACTATGGTTATTGGGAAATCATAATGAAGGAACTATTTTGTTCATAGTATATATGGGACCTTATAGAGAATGGGTTCCAAGAACCAAATAATGTAGTAGATATAATGCATTGACACAAGCAGAGAAATATTACTTGAGAGATAACAGTAAGATGGACTCCAAAGACCTCTTCTACATATTTGAGGAAATGAATGAGAGTATTTTTCCAAGGACTGAAGCAACAAAAAAGTGAAATAAAGCATGGAACATTATCCAGACATAATATTAAGGCATGGAAAAAGTGAAGACAATAAAATTGGAAATGTTGAGAGGGGATTTTGAAAGAATGTTCAGGAAGGAGTCTGAGACAATAGACTTATTTTTATACAAATTATTATAATAGTACATCAAATTATATCTCATGGTGAGACAATTGAAGAAAGGAGAATGACTGAAAATATTATAAGAATTTTACCAACAAGGATTGATTTTATTATTGTGGCCATATAGGAGACAAAGGATCTCTCATATTTTTTAATGGATGAGATTCATGCCTCACTCATTTCATATGAACATAAGCTATGCAGAATAAAAAATCTTTCATTGAGACATGCGTTCAAGACATAAGTCTTAGTTGGTCAAGGTAGAGGTAGAGGAAGATCAAACTCTAGAGGTAGAAGAAGAATTCCACATAAAGTTGGAAGATTTGTCTCTTCAAGCTCAAGTGGAAGAGGAAACACTAAACATCCAAGTCAAAATTCAAGAAAAATAAAGCACAAGGTCAAAATTATGGTAAATCTCAAGTTCAATGTCATTATTGCAAGAAGTATGGGAATTATTCAAGTGAATGTAGAAATAAACAATACAATCTTGGTAAACCAAATGTAAATTTTACAAAAAGAAATCAAAATTAGGACAATGTTTTTTTAGCATGTGATGTAGCATAAGAAAATAAAAGGGATGTATGGTTTGTAGGCTTTGGGTGTAGCAATCACATGAGAGGGAAGATAAAAATGTTTTCCAATTTTGATAAGAGTGTAAATCGAAAGTCACATTAGGGACTGACAACAAAGTATTAGTCATGTGTAAAATAAATGTCAATATTCTAACCAAGAAGGGGGAGAAAAATAATATTTCTAATGTGTATTTTTTTCCATGTTTAAAATAAAATATGATAGGTATGGGAAAACTTGTGTGAAATGGGTATAAAGTATTTTTCAAAGGTGGAGAATGCGCAATCCTAGATAAATTTCCAAGCAAACAACTTATTGAAAAAGTTGAAATGACAAGAAAAAGAGATTGCCTCCCAAGGATAGAAACAAATTTGAAGGGGTTGATAAAGCACAACTCCTAATGAATTCACAAGAAGAAGAAATAAAAATTGTTGTTGTGACACAAAAGAAATTCAAGAAGAAAAAAAAGTTGAATGTTGGTTATGGAATCTATAATTTGTAAATCTAAACTTTGGAGGTCTAAACCTATTACCTAGGAAATACGTGGTAAAGTGTTTTCCACTTATAAAAAAACCAGAGAAATTATGTGAAAGATGCATCTTGGGAAAACAAAAAGGGAATCCTTTCTAGCAAAAAAAATCAATGAGGGCTAAGGAACCTTTGGAAATAATCCATTCATATTTATTTGGACCAATGCATACACCATAAATTGGTGGAAGTTATTATTTCTTGACATTTATAGATGATTACACAACAAAAACATGGGTCTAGATTCTAGGAGATAAAAATGAATTATTTGAGTGCTTTTGTCAATTCAAGGCTCTTCCTAAAAACAAAATAGTTGGAACTACATCAAAGCTTTGAGAAATGGTAGAGGTGTTGAATATAGTTCAAATGGCGTCCTACATTTTTATAGGGAGCATGGAATTCTCAAGAAATTTACAACAAGTTACACACCTCAAGAAAATGGTATTGCTAAAAGGAAAAATAGAACAATTACGAAAATGGCAAGGAGTACGTTAAAATAAAAGCATTTTTCAAATGAATATGAGGCTGAAGCTATAGCATGTGCAACTTACATATTAAATAGATTTCCAACCAAAAGTGTAAAGAACATGATTGCAAAAGAAGCATGGAGTGGAAGAAAGCATATTATTCCTCACATGAGAGTGTTTGGATTTGTGGCATATGCACATGTATCAAATGAGTAAAGAAATAAATTAGATAGAAATGCGTAGAAATGCATATCTGTTGGTTATAGTGATGAATCCAAGGCATATAATATATATAATACATTAACCAAAAGGGTCATACTAATAAAGTATGTATAATTCATACACGAGGATGCATTGTTGGCTGTTTGTTATATTCTTTATACGACTAGCCCCACACATGAAGTGGGGGGTTAGAGGGGCTTGGTAGCCCCACCTCTACGGGTTCTAAGGCCGCACCCTCGAAAATTGTTTTTTGGACCCTATATATGTGGACGTACCTACCTATGGTTTTATGCATGGGTTTTTCACATGGTTTTGGGCATGATGGTTTTCTGCCAATGGTATTTTGTAGATCCTATCAAGGGATCTATGGTTATGTACTAATGCAAGGTTAATGGATTGGGTTTTATGGATGTCTTGGCATGTATGTATATGTGTTGTAACATCGAAAGGATTATAATGAAAAATGAATCTGGTAGTCTTAGCTTTGGGATTTAGGGGAATATATTTGCGTATTTGTTTTGTGTTTCTCATTATCATTTATTTTTTATTTTTAATAATTTGTTTGTAGCTAATTTATGTATATGGTTAAAACCTACATTTGGTATCAAAGTTGTTTCAGCTTCAAGGGGACACCTTTTCTGCTGAGGGGTTTTTCTCGGGCATGTGGTAGACGTTATTTAGTAGGAGATCTGTAGCATCGATTCTTGTGGTGAAAGAAGATGGCGAGTAGTGGAAAGATAAAGATTGATAAATTTAATGGCCACCGTTTTTAGTTATGGAAACTTAAGATGGAGGATTTGTTGGTGGATAAATATTAGAGGACCACGGTAGATCCAATTACTAAACCAACGATAATGTCAAATGAAGAATGGGGAATTTGGATCGGAAATCAAAGAGAACAATATGGTTTTGTATCTTAGATTTGGTATTGTTGAATGTATGAGGAGAAACTACAATGAATGCCTTATGGGATAAGTTAGTGACATTGTACCAATCTAAGTCTCTAGTGAACAAATTGTTCCTATGGAAAAAATTGTATAACCTAAGGATGAAGGATGGAGACTCGGTGACAGAACATCTGAACGCATTTAATACTATGGTAAGCTAGTTGTTATCTATTGATATTCAAATTTCAGATGAAGATAAGTCCATCAGTTTGTTGTGTTCTCTACTAAATTTGTGGTATAGTCTAGTTGTTGTAGTAGGTAGCAAAACAACTACCATGAAGTTTGATGAAATAGTCTCATCCTTGTTGTTGAAGGAGATGAGACCAAAAATATGGAGGGCGAAAATGGATATGCCTTGTATGTAAAATGATGGTCTGAGAAAAAAAAATAAAAATAATAATTCCTCGAGTGGGAGACCTAAATATCTAGTAAAACCTATAAAGGTGTGATGGAAATGCAGAGAGGAAGGGCACTTCAAAAAGTATTGTAGATCTAAATTTCATGAGCAAGGAAAGGGATCTTATGATGCTCCTTCTAAGGTGGTGATTTGTACTTGGCTTCTTCTTCAAGTAAAGATGTAAATCATGAGGCATGGTTTATTTACTCAGGTGCATCCTTTCACTTCACTCCCCATAGGGAGTGGTTATGCAAGTATGAGAAATATGATGGTGGTGATGTCTTCTTAGGGGACGATAGGAAGGGTAAAATTGTCAAACATAGAAAACTCAAGTTTAAGTTGCAAGGTGGAAGGATTATAATACTTCTAGGTGTTCTACATATTACTGCATTGGCTAGAAATATGATCTCTGTAAGCAAAATGGATGATACAAGTGTTAAAATAGTGTTCGAGAAAGATACTTGGAAGATGGTCCAGGGAGAACTGATATTGATGCAGGGAGTTCAGATTGGAAATCTGCACAAGCTTATGGGTAGTACTTTTATTAATGGATGCAATGATTCTGTGGTTCCTGAAAGTGGAGTAGAAAACCTTGTGGTCTCTAGAGAAAAGACCATGTCATAGCATAAAAGGCTTGGACATGTTGGAGAGAAAGGCCTTCAAGTACTTCATGGTAATGGTATGGTAGACGATATGATTAATTTCTCTACGCATTTTGATTTCTGTAAACATTATGTATATGGGAAGCAGAATCAGGTGAGTTTCCCCTCTAGTTCTAAGAGGGAAAAAGGGATATTAGATATTGTGCATAGTGATGTGTTTGGACCTGTGTAATTTCCGTCATTGAGTAAGTCTATGTAATGTGTATCATTTAAGATGAATTCTAAAGGAATACATGGCTATATTTCTTCAAGAAGAAATGTGAAGTCTTTGACAGGTTTAAAGAGTTTAAGGCTCTAGTGGAAAACCAGACAGAGAACAAGATAAAGGTGCTGAGGATAAATAATAGTGGAGAGTTCTACAAGAAGGAATCTGAAGGGTTCTGTAAGAAGTGTGGTATAGCACGACAAAATATTATTCTAGAGTCCATAAACACCACAATAAAATGAAGTTGCAGAAAGAATGAATAGGAAATTGATGGGAAAAATAAGAAGCATGTTCAGTGGTGCCAGGTTAGGTCATGAATTTTGGGTGGAGGCGGTGGAGACTTCATGTTACATGGTTGATAGATCACCTTGACCAGTGTTGGATGATAAGAAAACACATGAGATATGGACTGGTACAAAAACCTCTCTTTCACATCTGAGGGTATTTGGCCATGATGCATATGTACATGTTCCAAACGAGAAAAGAACCAAGTTGGATAGTAAACATGAAAGGTGCATCTTTATTCGATATAATGATGGTTTAAAAGGTTATAAGATTTGGAACCCAGAAACAAGAAAGGCTATGTACAACCAATATATGGTGTTTAGAGAGGTGAAAGATGTTGTTAAACATGAAGTCCTACCAAGGGAACTTGAGAGTATAGAGTTTAAGCTAAAGGAGAAATAATAAAACTCTACAGTAGAAGAGGAATCATAAGATGAAGAACCACAAGTTCCAGATCTGATAAGATCAGTTTGAGAAAGATGAAAGCTAGAAAGTTATAGTCCATCTGCTTTTTGTTCAGATTTTTCTTTATCTATTACTGATGATGATCCCAAAATTTTCAAGGAGGCAGTAGATTCAAAGGATTGCAAACTCTAGAAAGAGGACATGGTTGATGAATTGACATCTTTGAAAAAAAAAGAGGCTTTGGATTTGGGGTAATTGCCATCTAGAAGGAAACCCATTGGAAGCAACTAGGTGTTTAAGAAGAAGATGAATGTAGAAGAAAATATGGAGAAATATAAAGCTCATTTGCTAGAAAAAGGTTATTCCCAGGTGTTGGGAATTGATTTTGGTGATATTTGTTCTCCTTTCGTTAAGATAGCTTCTATTATATTACTTTTATTTCTTGTTGCTGTTTTTTATTTTGTGGTAGAATAGATGGATTTGAAGACATCATTTCTTCACATGGATCTAGAAGAAGAGATATACACGAAGAAACTTGAGGGCTTTGTAGTGAAGGGTAAGAAAGGGCTGGTATCCATGTTCAAAAAGTCTTTATATGGGTTAAAACTGTCACAAAGGATGTGGTATCAGAAACTTGATACATTTATAAGGGGACTTGGCTTCACTAGAATAAAAGTGGATCATTGTGTGTATTTTAAATTAATTGGTGACCATGTTATTTATCTAGTCATGTATGTGGATCATATTTTTCTAATTGGAAATGAAAAATAAATTATCTAGGATTTGAAGATCCAATTGTCCTCCAAATTCAACATGAAGGATATCGGTGCCACAAACTATATTTTTGGCATGTAAATTAAAAGAGATGAGGTAAAGATGAAGATCTAGTTAAACCAGAGGAAGTATGTTGAGACAATATGAAAAAGGTTTAATATGGAGGATAGTAAACCAGTGAGGGTTCTTATTCCTATAGGTGTAAAGTTATCTCCTAAACAGTGTCCCAAGACACAAGAAGAGGAAGAGGGCATGTCTCGTGTTCCATAAGCAAGTGTAGTTGGTAGCTTGATGTATGCAATGGCCTATATTAGACCAAACATTTCACATGTTGTGGGAGTATTGAGCAAGTTTATATCAAAAGTTGTTAGGATATTCTGAAACATAGGAAATAGTTAAGTGTAACTTGGTCTAGTATAGAGATAGGTAAAGTGTGTTTCTTTACTATGTACATTTGTAACTTACAATCTGACGGTCACGATATGTAGTGATCCGACGGTTCATTCTCTCCTCGGTATTACCGACACTTGATCCTTGGCTTAACACTCGATTGGTCCATGATTTCTATTTAAAGCATATGGAGGGAGAATTGGACAGCAATGAACCAGGCTTTTAGGTATTTGCATGGCCCTAGTGATTATGATTTGCGCTGCCAAGGAAGACTAGGATTAGATAGAGTTTTGAACATTCCTTCCTTTGTTAATGCAAACTAGGTTGGAAATATGGATTAGAGAAGATCTACAAGTGGGTATGTGTTTAACCTATTTTATGGTGCAGACAGTTGGATGAGAAAGAGACAGTATGTAATGGAACTTTCAACTACATAGTTTGAATACATGGTAGCCACTCATGCAAGCAAGGAAGTAGTTTGGTTGGAGATATTTTATTCAAGTATGGGGTTAGTATAGTGAAATATAAGGATACACTATGACATCCAAAGTACAATTTTCTTGGCAAAGAACCCTTCATATCATTCAAAGACAAAGAAAATTGATGTTCAGTATCACTTTATGAGGGATATGATTGAGGACAAAAGGGTGTTGCTGGTAAAGGTGGACACTTTGAAGAATATTGCAGATGCATTGACAAAGTATATCAGCACTGAGAATTTTTCTTGGTAAGAGAAGCAATGGGCATTGTAGGGCTGAAGCAATGACTAAGCTCTTCTGTGACATCCTGTGTGGAAATAAAAAAACAAGTCGGAGAATGTTGGGTGAGTGTTACATTCTTTCCACGACTAGCCCCACACACGAATTGGGAGATTAGAGGGGGGGAAACAACCCCCCCATTGGGGGGTTTAAGGGGGCAGTAGCCCCCTTCTATGGGGTTAGGAAAAATTCCAAAGAAAAAGTTTTATGACTCTATACTAGGTGAGCATACCTACCTATGGTCTTCTGCATGGGCGTTGCACATGGTTTTGGGTATGATGGTTTTTTTCCCATGGTATTTTGTACTTATGGTCAAGGGAACTACGACTATGTTCTAATATAGGGTTAATGGATCGGGCTTTATGGATGCTTCATCATGTATATATGTCTATTGTAACATTAAAAGGAATATATTGAAAAATTAATCTAGCAGTCCCAGTTTTGGGATCGAGGGGAAACTATTTGTGTATTTCTTTTCTATTTCTATCTATTGTTTGTTTTCTATTGTTAAGAAATCATTTGCGGGTAATTTCTGTATAGGGTTAAAACCTACAAGCATGGGATGGAATTTTGGCAAAAAACAATAATGTTGGAACACATTTACCATAAGAAGATAAACAAGAATTAGTAATAATATGACATTCTTCACTGGTGACTCCTCATATACCTATTCAAGCTAAGAAAAGTAGTCGTCAAGTGACATGTTAAACAATCAATAGGACAACCTCACCCATTTAAGAAAATACTTCTCTAAGTGGACAACACATATCATTAGCACTAAAAAATTTTGAGACAGGGACATCAACTTGACATTCTCCAAGTTCAACTTCAAGTGACACATCAATTCCAACTTATGCAAGTTTTAGAAGAGAAAAATCAAGAAATTTGAGTCATATTTATGAGCAAAATGTACGTGAAAGAAACTGAAGTCTAAATTATCTTTTTTCTTTCTTTCTTTCCTATCTAGATGATCCAATTAATTTTGAAGATGAAATTAAGGAATAAAAATGGGTAGCAATAATGGATGAGGAAATAGATGCAATAGAAAATAATCATCCAAGGAAGTTAGTGAACCTTCCACAAGTAAAATAATTCATAGGTGTGAAATCAGTCTCTAAGACCAAAATCAATACAAAGGGAAGGATAGAAAACCATGAGAAAGGATGGTTGTTAAGGGATACAAACAATTGCTCAGAAGAGATTATGCTGAAACATTTGTGCTAGTCACGAGAATGGAATCAACGAGGAAATTATTGCAAATAGAAGGGTAAGATAAGTGGAATATATATTAAATTGATGTGAAATCAACCTTTTTGAATGGATTATTTAAAGAGTAAGTGTATGTGGATCAACCGCCTAGTTATGAGGTTTGAGGTAAAGAATAGACTCATATTTATTAAACAATGGATTTAGAAAAGTGATGGTGAGACTATACTCTACATAAAATAAAGTGATGGTAAGATTTTAATTGTGGTTTTATATGTAGATGATTTTATTTTCACATGAAGTGATGATCTCCTCATTGTTGATTTCAAGGAAGTCATGAAAAATTAGTTGGAAATGATATGTTTTGGATTTTTGATGTATTATATTTGGAATAGAAGTGAAGCAAATGAAACATAGAACTTTTATTTCTGAAACAAAATATGCAACAAAAATCTTGAAAAGGTTTAAAATATGAAACAATAAGCCTGCAGTAGCACCAATAGCCACGGGTTCGAAATTGAGCAAGAAAGATTGTAGAAAAAGTGTAAATTGAACACTATACAAAAGTATGGCTTTAATTTTGATGTATTTGACCACAACTAGACCTGATTTAATATATGTAATCAGTTTGGTTTCAATATTCATGGAGACATGAAAGGAGATACATTGGCTAGAACCTATAAGAATTTTAAGGAATGTTAATGGAACCATGGGATATGAAATTTTGTATACAACATCAAATGATTTGTAGTGAGGTGGATATACTAAAAGTGATTGGGAAGGAAGTATATATGATAGAAAAGGAACATTAGGCTACATATTCCATTTGGGTTCAGCAGTCATTTCATTGATCCAAGTTCCTTCAACTACCAGAATTATCCAAGATCTGTTACTTCTGTGATGTAGTTAGAATTGCATTTTTTAAGAGCATAAATGAACATATATGCATGCTTAAACAAATGGAAACATAATGATGATCAACATAACATGAACAAGAGACATTAATAATGGAGTTCGTCGAGTGCGGACTACGTCTTTGGGCTTGGTGTCAAGATAGTGTTGGCCACTTCATTCAGTGCTGGAAATGGTGAAGATGTAAATGAACTATGTTTTTCTGTCATACAAGGACATGTGCCCTCTACATGAGTCGCAAATTCACTCCGCAAGATGTTTTGCTATAGGAACTATCATTCACAATAGATCTCCTATCAGCATGACATAATCTTATATTTGGCGACAATGAGTATCCTGCCATCTTGACATCAAAGGGATCTCAACCCAAAACACCCATGGTGACAATGAGTATCCCGCAATCATGGAAACAAAGTGATCTCAATCACAACATACATGAGAATCCATGATGAATACATCTCACATGAAATAGACACAAAGATTCTTCATCATACATCAAGGAAGAATCGAAACAACATAGTACATCTCAAAGCAAATGATCAAAGGAGTACATGAAAACAATACTTAATATACCTCAACTCTAATGCTGAATGAAGAATAGAATAATCAGCTATTAGATCTGAATGCGTCATCAAAATCGTGGCATTGAATAGCATAGAATCGACTCCCCACACTCTGAAATCTGACATCGTCACTCCAATCTTGAAAATGGCAGAAAAATAGAAGGCTCAACTATAAAACCTGACTGCACCGCTAAATTTTTGTTGTCGAGACATGTAAAATTGACTATCCATTTTCTGAATTTTGACATTGAAAAAATCTGGGTCTGTAGGAATCTTTTAGTTTCCCCTGTGATTCTCCAAAGATTTCCTTCTCTAGGTTGACTGCAGATATAAAAATCAAATCAGAAAACTAATCTTGCCATTGAGATCCTTGAGAAATTTTGAGAAGAATGAGTATAAAGTTGGCTACATCCTAGGTCTAGGAAATTTCAGCTTCCAAGGAATCTAGACGATTCCCTCAAGATTCTTGAAGATTCTTCCCCACTCAGAATCTGCAAATCTGCTACTCAAAAGGTGAATCTAACCTCACCATCGCATTCCCTACAAAAATCAGAGAAAAAAATGACCCTAAACTTGATTACATTCTCACGCTGAGAAAAAATACCTCCCAAGGAATCCTTGGCATCAAAAGAATATTATTTTTCTTGAAAAACATTTCGAAGTTCCACTTCTAGCCTACAAATCATGATTCCACCTGGGATGTGGTTCCATCTCAGTGCAGCTCCGTTCGGACTATCTTATGTTTCCATTTCGTTCCTCTGATCGGCGCATCCACATGAAAATACATTTTGGGCTTATATGATATAAATGTGGCAGAAACTACAATTAAGCGCCATTGGCACATTGGTTAGGGCGTTAACACCAAGACCGATTAGTTGGGGGATAAAATGTTGATCCCTATGAAATATGCGTGGTTTGTTTGGCGCGTTTATTTTTTATTGAAACAATTTTGTTTCATGTTTGGTTCATTGTAGCCATTGTCAGACCATTTTACTGGAGACATGTATTGGTGTGGGTGCGCAAGCAAAGGGCCGATTGTTCCAAACTGGTAAGTTTAAACCGCGCTACCCACGGATGACAAATGGCATATGGAGGCAGGGGCGGGGGCCGAGTCAATGCACTGCCCATTGTATAATGTTTGTTATAGTAGTAGTATATGTTGTGGTAGTTGGGGCCACTAGGGGTCATGGCTCATCAACCCTTTTTAATTAAAATCTTAATATATGGTTTTGGGGAGGGGTGGCTAGGGTCTTGGCCTATGACCTCAATATTTTTTTATTTTTATTTTTTCCTTATTAATCGACATTTTTTGTCTAATATAACACATATTGGAAAAATTAAGGAGGCAACAATGTCACCTTCTCTCGGGAGATAAGTTTCCACGCTGGTTGACAATGAATTTGGAGGATACTTAAATGTGGCCCATTGCCCATCTTTGACCGCATCTTTGACTGGTTATATCTCCTCCATACAAGCTCAAATTTGAATGTTGTTTGGACCATTGGAATCAGGATGACGAGCACTTCGATCCGGTGCTAGTTTGGGAACATTCTGACCACTTTGAATTTTGACCCTTTTTGAGTCCTCTAGGGATTCTGCATGTATTTGGAGCCACCTTGATGTATTCATGGCATTCCAAGTTACAACCAATAGTTTATCCTTCCATAGCTAAAGTTGAATATGCTACAAGAATAGGTACAATGTGTGAATAAATTTGGATGAGAAGAATGTTGAAGTATTTAAGTCATCAACAAGAAGAAACAACAAAGATTTTTTTTGACAATAATACTTCAAATTCTTTATCAAAACAAACATTTTTTTCACAAAAGAGGTAAACACATTAAAACAACGAATGGAGAAATAATTTTGGAACATCGCAAATATCAAGGTCAATATGTTGACATATTCACTAAACGATTGGAAAAACAAAGTTTTGTTCATCTAATATATTGTTTTGGCATCATCAATATTTGTAGTTGTCATTAAGGGGGAATGTTATACATAATCATAAATAATCAATTAAATGAACCTAATCATGTGGCATACCTAGAGTACAAAAAAATAAGGTTGTAGATTTTTGTTATGGCTAAAGAAACATGAGAGTAATTATTTGTTTTTACCAATTCACCATTACTTAATCTATGCAAGAAATTCATGAGAGGGAATCAACCTCTTTCAATAAAAACTAACAAAACATTTATAAGAAGTTGGTATGGTAATAAATCCAAAGTTGATTGCATGATGTGCATATGCACTGAAGTAAGTATAGTGCACAATGAAATATGTAATGTGCACAATGAAATATGTTATTATGTAGTTTATAGTGGTTCTATGTTATGATATATAAAGGTTAAAGTGTAATTTCATGTCTTTTATCGTGTTTGGAGAAATCATTGTGCAAGTAAAAATTAGGGTTTTTACGGTGTAAAAAAAAGGTGTGAAAGAGCTCTAGGAATATTTTTTCAAAGTGGGTAATCGAACCAAAAGGTTGGTCTCTTATCTTGTGCACATATTTTTCTTTCATGAAATTATAATTAAAATATATTTTCGTTGCACGATTCATTCTGTGGTTTAATTTTTATTTGTTGTGCATAATACATTGTTTTGGTTTGCATGTATCTCTATGTATTTGCTATGTTTTATCATTTGTCTTTTACATCAAATGAGTTATGTGAATACAGAAGGATGTCTCATCCTTCATTTCAAGTTTAAATAGTTGTGATTTTAAAGAAGACTTTACATATACAACATTTTTTCCAATTATCTTACTCAATTGTTCCCATATTTTTGCAGATGCCTTTTATAAATCAATAAGAAGTGACTGAGAATACGAAAGACATAATACAACAACAAACTTAAAAAATTCCTTCTGTTTTTCCCATTCAATTAATTTCCTGAGATCCGTAGGTGTTGTTTCTTTTTCCTTTTTACTACACCCCTTAAATTTGTATGCATCATTTGCAAATGCATATTTACTTTTTAAACTATGGAAATTATAGCCATTAAATTTTTCCAAATCTTTACGCTCCATGTTGAAAAAAAATCAATTCAATCATTCATGCCTATTAGACAAAGAGTTCGAAAAATTGGTGTGGGTTATATGGCAAAAGGTAGATGAATTTTTGGAGTCCTCGCATATCAATGTGGTGAGGTGGAAACTTGTTGAAATGAAAAAGGTGGTGAGGATATGGGAAAGGGAAAAGAAGAGGATACATATTGCGGAGCTTAATGGTATTTATATAAAAATCATTGACTTAGCTTATACATTATCATTGCATTACTTCTTACCTGCAGAAAAGGATTTAGCGCTAACTAAAGAGATTTTGCACACTAGATTACTTCTCTTTAGTCTCTTATCACTACTTGAGCAAGAATGGTGAATAAAGAGACATATCATTTGGATAAATAAAGGGGAAAAAATTCAAAATCCTTTGATAAATATGTAAATAACAATAGGAGACGAAATACAATATGGGGATTGAAGGTTTCAGAGAGCTAACATACATCTTCTCATAATGATATACATTAAATGGCGGTCAATTATTTTCGAAATATGTATCAATGTAGGGCCAATGTGGAATTTGAAACTAGTTTGAAAACATTCATGTATATTCTAATATGTTTAATGAGGATGATAATAATATTATTAGGAGCACGATGACACAAAAGTAAATGATTGTGGTATTAAATTCATTTCCATGGGATAAATGTGTAGGTTGTGATGGGCGGATGGTGGAAATAATTTTTCATTTCATGAACATTATGGGGGTGGACCTATTGTAGATGGTGCAGGTGTATTACAAATCCATTTGGACACATCAAATACAAACATCCATATTAGTGTTTTAAGGCTCATCAAACCCTAATTTCAGTTCCTTCATGCCCTAAACAAGTCACCCCTTTGAATGCATCCTTCCTAGAGAGTGTCATGACTTGAAGACATCTAGAAATAGCCTCTAGAGAGACCAGCATAGGTAAGCCCTTGTAAAGGTGCGTTGCAGAGTAGTTGAGTCCATTGCTAGGGTTCTTTGTAGAGAACTTAGGCTTCCTTTCACCTACGCTAGCCGGGAATGAGTGAAATTCACATAGGGTTTCGAGAATATTCTTATCTTTTTGAGTCATATAGAAGGTTTCGTCACTTATCAACTCCTATGAACTCTAAAATGGATGAGGAATGAGTTAAGGTGTATCTTATTCTCTCATCCCTTCCTACGTGGAACTAATTCTAAGTATGGAAGGTCATTCAATGCCACCATTTATGAAAAAACCTCCTTCATCTTCCTATAAATTGACCACTCACCTAAGTGATCAGGGGTTGGATTATGTTGAATTGTAAGGAGATAATGTTGCTATGAGATTTTGCTTTGAGGCAAGTATTTTAATGCTACATGTTTGTCATGCTTTTGATGTGATGTGGATGGGATCCAAGTTGGAGGAATGGATTTGAATCAGACACAATTGGTTGTAATTCCTTCTTCTATCTAATAAAGTGTTTGAACCTTTTCCAATATGTTTGTATTGTTTCATAATGTTTATATGTGTGAATCATATCGCGTTCCTTTCACTTATATTCAATAGGTCATATGCTTTAATCGGTTCTTTATTTTCAGTTGTGTTTACAGGGTACTTCTCAAGCATATTAAGTATGGGAAGGAGCAACAAGATCGACACAAGGGAGATGAAAGGAAAGTGAAACTATAAGTAGGTCTTATTATCTTCTCATCTTATCTATTGATGATAGGAAAAATTTAAAACACCTTAAACTGTTGTTCTATATATAGCAACTGACCTAGGGAATTAATATTCATCCATAGATGCCAAATTCTCCAAAACAAATTAGCGACTCTGTTGGGGAAAGATCATCTTTCATAGTAGCTTATCCACCTCCTAAGACATCCTTGTAGAGCTTATTTGTGTTCACAGATCGTAATTCAGCTCTTTACATTGAAAAATTGGTTAAAAATCTATGAAATTGTCTCTTTGAATGGCTTACTATCACCAGCGCAGGCTTGTGAGGGACACAGTGCGCTGCAGAGCAGCGCTGGCTTAGGGACAGTGCTCTGAAGCACACTATCTCCCACTCTGGGCTGCGCTAATCCTTATAGGACCAGTTTCCCACCTTTGGAAAGGGTTTTTCCAACTTTTCTCTATTTGTTTGTTTGTTGATTGATCAATGAATATTATGTGTCAGAAAATAAGTTTCTATCTCCTGGTCTAGCTCAACTTTGATTTGATTGGTTAATGTTTCTTAATGTTTTCTTTGTCATTATCGATCAATAATCAAATTTGGAATATAGTTCATTAATATTCATTCGAAAGAAAGTGTTGTAAAGTGTTCTCTTCCTTCGAATTAGAAGTGTCGTAAAAGTCTTCGTTCTTATGAAAGATTGATTGATTATATGTGCATATTTCCTTTTTTTCATATTAACTTTAAGGAAATCGTAATGAAATACATGCTTGTTGCATTGAAAACATTTGTGTGTGCTCATAGGAATAGTGTATGGAAATTGCATTAGATTGTGCTCTTTGCTCTTTGATCAAAAGAAATTTGATTGCTCTATCCTTAAGTAGCTAGGATTTTCATCATTAAATTGAATGGAAATAATGCTTATCATGATAGTTTCATTCCTAGGAATTTCATAATACATCACGTGGTGAACTTGAAAGAAAAATTCCCAAGTAAGAAAAACTTAACATTAATATCAATTTACCTAATGGAGCATTGTCATCAACGACAACATTTAGTGGTTCTAGGCTAGAGACGTGTTTTGGCATCGTAAAACAAAGCAATTGTCGCTAACTTATCTGCAATACATCCCGAGTGCTATACCTCATTCCATGCACATGAGTATAGCATAGTTCATCCACGTACCTTCGGGTATATAGGGTGTTGTTACAGTACGTAAAATATATGGGAATGCTCTCACTGTGCAATTTTACATTAGACAATGCTTATATGGACTGGGCCTCCATGTACCTTTGGGTATATATGGGAGGAAAAATCTAGGTTGCTACATCCTTAGGTAACCGATTTGGCCGCCTTGTACACTGTGATACATCAAACAAAACATTCGGGGAGGTTGCTTGCCTGTACTTCTTGGTTTTCCAGGAGGTATTCTACAGTTCACAGTTGCTTGGTAAACCTTTTTCCTAGTTTACCACTTTTTGTTTATTTATTTTTTGATAATAAAATTAATCATCAATCATTGAGGAACATCAACCCTTACCCCATCACTAGAGGAGAACGGTGAGAAAACCAACTTTGCCACCTGAAGCTACACCTATTTGGTCAAGGCGGTCTGGCTTAACTGAGTCTAGTACATCAAGAACTCCTAGTTCTTCATCTAAATTACCTGAATCATCTATTTCTATAAGCACTGAGACTCGAGTTACTCCAACCATTTCTACTACATATGTTTCTGAAGGAGACGTTTCACAACTACCTTAGGGCATTAGCACTGATCCTAGTGAAAAAGTAACTAAGGTTGTTAAACAATAAGTTGATCCTCAACTTGAAGTTGCTCAACAAGAAATTACTTCTAAACCTGAATTAGTTCAACCAGAAGTTAATCCAGAACCTATCCCAGTTCAAACAGAGTTACATCTGAACCTGAAGTTGTTCAGGAACATCTTTCTGAAACTGTTGTTCATTTACCTGACCATATGGACTTCCAATTTGAACATTCAAAAGTTGTTACTTTAGCGGAAGGCGATCAATTGGTTACACCTCAGACATCAGTAACTGCTGAAACTTCAACTTTATCAACACCAGAAATCTTTTACGGACCAGACGGTGAAGCTCTTCCACCAAGTTTAATTTATATAGAGGAAGAGTTGGAAGAAAATTCTACACTTGGAACCCCATTCCACTTTGGAGCTGGGCTTTATCTTTACCCTCATACTCCTCATTTTACCACTCCGTTTGATCCTACTTATTTTCAAGTACCCATCGATTCTTTAGGACAACTTTTGGGTCAGTTAACTATCGCTAAATAACCATCAACATCCCAGACTTTATCATCTGATGCAACTACAACAAAACCTTCTGTTGTGACCTCTTCAATGTTTTCTACTACACTTGAATCACACCTATATGGTGAATCATCCATCCCGATTGGTTACCAATCTTTGTCTGGAACCCACTCAAGGGTTGCTTCTACACCATGGTCATCACCCATGTACTCAACCAGAATTTTACCTAGTTCTCCTCTAATGGGAACTCAATAGTTTGATCCTGCATATCAATATCAAGCTGGGCAATCCGGTCAATAAAGACCTATGTATCCATTAAATACTAGATTTCCACCATATGGAGAGCAATATGATTATTCACTATATCCTCCTTATCCCGGAGGACCTTCATATGGTAATATCCCACAGTATTCAAGTCAACTTGGAATTAGAGTTTATCAATGGCAACCAACAATGCCAGTTCAAGGGAGGCTTGTGTATCATACATAACCAATGAAAACTATGTTAGCTATTCCTACTACACCTATTGTTACAATTGTACCATAGTCACAAGTGCAAACTCTTGTATCTCAACTGGTAAAAACTGGTCCTTCTACCTCGCAACCACAAGTTTCAAGTCAAGAAGTTCAAGTTTCTCATGTTGTTGTACAACAACCACTTGTTTCCAGGGTTTAAAAACAACCTCAAGTTAGCATACCCTTATTTGGACTAACCCAAGCTTACGCTAGTATAGTTTATTCACAACATGGCCAACCTTTCATTCTTGGGCAACAACAACCGTTAAATCAACAACAGTTGTACCTACAACAACAATAACTGATTCAACAACTATGGTAGCCTCAATTTCAACAACCCCAGTTCCATCAATTCCAACACAAATTTGGACCTACCCAATAGGGTCAACCTAGGTTTGGACAATATCAAGCTTACTAAGGTCCTGGTCAACAAGGCTTTGTAGGTTATGGACAACCACAAATTCAAACTGGTTATCAACAACCACCTTATGTTAGGTTTGTTCAACAATAACCCTACGAAGGTTATCAAATGCAGATTCCCTATGTTGGTATGCAAAGACCTATTGCTCAGGAAATTCCATCATATCGTAGGTATGCTCAACCTGACTTGAATTGGTAGTTGCCATTTGTAGCAACTTTAGAATTACCAGATTTAAATCAGCTCACTAATGATCTAATCTTACATGCACCTTCGTGGTTGATAATTCCACATAAGTTATCGTCTGACATTCCAAAATACAATGTAAATCCCATAGAAGACCCATCAAATCATGTCATGACCTTTCATTTGTGGTTTTCATCAAAATCCTTAAATGATGATTCGGTTAGACTCCGTCTTTTGCAAAGAACACTTACTGGTTCGGCTACTAAATGGTACATCAAGTTACTAAGAGCTTCTTTTGACAAATTTACGACTTTAGCCACTACATTTCTGACCCACTTCTAGTTACCTATCAAATACGAGACTGGAACAGAACTCTTAAGAAACTTTAAGCAAACTACTACTACCCATATATGAGATCATATTCATGAGTGGCGGTGTCATCGTCAAATGGTTAAGACATATGTTCCCGATCAGATTTTAGCTGAGTGATTCATAAAATCCTTGTTTCCATAAATCACCAAGGATATGGTAAAAGGTGGAGTTGTCATAGAAGAGCAATTAATTTCTCATTCCCAATACTTGGATTTGATTTACACGCAACTCGACACACTCTATGACAAGATTCCCAATGCACTGTGACCAACTTTCATTGTTCCTCCTCCTCCGCAATCCAGTAACGACTCTCATGCCCATGATGGTGTGATCAGTTCTTCGAGCACGCAAATGGAAAAAATACCATCAGGTCAAACACTTTCCATTACCAATCAAACTATGAATGCATCAGAAAATACTCTTGCTTCCGAAAATATTGTCGTGTCATCTGACAAAGGAAAAAATCAAAATCAACGAGGAAGCAAGAAAAAGGGGAAAAGAAAAAAGAAACATGATAATTCCCCTTAAGAGAAATCATCTAATTCCTCTACTTTGGCAAGGAAACCTTGTTATCCATGTCTAATCTATAACGACGAGCATTTTACAAGAGCTTGTCCACACCACTTAGAGGTCTCTAAACTGTTAAAGACTTCAAACACATCTGTAGTGTTGATTGATTCATTTCCAAACCTAGAGACACATTTGGTTGCAACAGACCATGCATCCACATCCCAAGTACTCATGTTATCCATCACAAAGCCAGAAGACAAAGCTTTGGTGTCAACGAGAAACAAAGATTATGGAAATCCACTGTCATCGTCGAATAATCAGGCCATTGATCAACCTAATCCTTTGACTTTGACTTCATCTGAAAATATTCCACCTGTTGTACCAGAATTGACAATAAAACCACCAAAGCGAGTTGTGCATTAATCAACATTTAACCCTCAGGCTCGAGCAGCTCAGAACTATAACATAGTGGAAGATCTTTCTCAATCACCTTCTTCTATGTCGACACTGAAGGTGTTACAAAATTTTCCCTCCCAGAAGCAAGCTTTACTGTCAACTATGGGTAGAGTAGATGCTACCAATTCTAATCTTATGGTTTTTAACCATGCATGATATACACCATAATTACCGATGTAGTTAGCTTTCCTAATTCAAGTAAAAGCTATCAATAAGAGTGTTCATTGAACTGTTATTGATGAGGGGGCATCTACTTGCATTATGTCAATGAGCTACTGAAAAACACTTTGTTCGACGTTGTTGTCACGATCACTAACCATGTTAAAAGCTTTTGATGGAAAAACATATATTCCTTATGGGATTTTTAGTAACCTACAAATTGAACTAGGGGACAAAAAAGTTACCGTTGAAGTTGAGGCAGTTGACGGACACCTCGATTACAACATTTTACTGGGAAGGACATAGTTATATGCTATGGATACTGTGGTTTCCACGTACTTTCGTACTATTACAATACCTCATAAGGGTGGAATCACAGTCATCGATTAGCTAGCCTTATTTGCCAATAGTTCACAAGCTATAGGAAGCATTCTATTAGTACACAGACCCCCCCTATCACTTCAAAGTGTTGGAGTAGGTCTCTTTAAAAATCCTTCCTTAATGGGTACTTTTGCGCTACCGTCACCATCTGATTTGGTGGAAGTTGCAAGAGTATAGACTTGCAACATGATTTCCTCCACCTCATCTGATTTAAGGAGGATTACCAGCAATTTGAAGTTGATAGTAATATTGAGGTAATGTTGCTAAGCCCCATTGAATTAGCATAACAATCAATTTTTCGGGCTTGTGTGGCAAACCCAAATATGCATTCACCAATTGTATGGGTAGACTGTTCGTTAGAATATGGTACTTCTTCAAATCCTTTCTCATGTATACATTCTACAGATGAAGGAATCATCCAATCAATGATGATAGGAGAAGAACCTTGGGAAGATTATCATCATCATTCTCATCTTCCAGATGACATCGAAGATTATTCAAATGAACTAAACCACCCATCAGTTCTTGATTTTCCTTCAAATTCAGTTTTCATAGACACAGTACAATCTGAGCAGAACCTGTCAAATATTGAAGAAATGATTTCTATTAATATTTCAACCAAGCCTAATATTGTAGAAAACATTCATATCGAAAAATCTTGTTCTCCATCAGAACTCGATAGTTATCGTACTCTCCTTCATGAATCTAGAGATGTATTTGCATGGTATTGTGGGAGATGCCAAGTATTGACTCTAGTATTGTTGAACATGAAGTCAAAATGTACCCTAATGTCAAGCCAGTTTGACAGCTGCTTCGACCTGTTCATCCAAATAAAGTCACTACAATTAAAGCAGAAGTTGAAAAACTTTTGTGGGCTGGTTTCGTTTACCCTGTACCTCTTATTGACTTGGTTTCCAACCTTGTTCCTGTCATGGAGAAACAAGGGAAAATTTGAGTGTGCATCAATTATAGAGATGTAAATCAAGCATGTCCAAAGGACAACTATCCTACTCCTTTTATCGACCAGATTATTGACGAATGTTCCAAATGCAAAATATTCTTGTTTGTGGATGGATTTCTCAGCTACAGTCAAACCAATATCCTCCCATGGTACCAATCGAAAACAACATTCATTTTTCCATGGGGCACATTCACCTATAAGAAAATCCCATTCAGTTTGAAGAATGCCAGGGCCATATTTGAGAGGGCAATGAATTATTCTTTCCATGACATCAAGCACATTGTTCAACCTTACTTTGATGATTTACCTTCTCATTCATGAAATCAGACTAATCACCCGCAACATCTGAGAGAAACATTTTTACTGTGCCAACACTACAAGTTACAACTCAATTGCATAAATGCGTGTTTTGTGTTGGTTCTGGTCAATTGCTCAGATTTGCAGTGTCTAGAGAGGGGATTTGACTCAATCCGCTGAAGGTTCAGGCAATTCTAGAGTTGCCTCCACCTTCAAGTATTTTACAGTTACAGAGACTCCAAGGGAAAGCAAACTTTCTGATGAGGTTCATTCCTAATTATGCTGAGATGGCTAAAGGTTTTACACGTCTTTTGAAAAAGGAGATACGCTTTCGTTGGGATTAGGTTGCAAAAGATTCCTTTGATGCTCTTAAAGATACCTTGATTAGAGCTTCATTAATGTATTCTCCAAAATACCAAAACGACTATTACCTATATCTCATTGTTGTAGATACAACCATTGACATGATTTTAGTCTAGGAAGAAAATGGGATTGAACATCCGATTTATTATTTGAGTCGTAATCTCAATGATATAGAAAGTAAGTACTCTTATGTTGAAAAACTAGTTTTGACATCTGTGCAAGTTGTTCAAAGATTTCACCATTACATCCTCCTACAGAAAACAACTATCATTTTGAATTGCAACCCTATGAGAGACATTTTGTCATGTCAATTGTTGGGGAGAAAATACTCAAAATGGATATTTATTTTACAAGAATTTGATTTAGAATTCATCAAGTCCAAGTCAAAGAAATATCTAGTTTTTACAAAGTTACTTTATGACCTTCCCTCGACCTCCATTGATTCAACATCTGAACCATCGATTTTGGATGAGTCTCTATTTCTAATATCGTCATCTGACGTGTGGTATGGAGTTATACTGAGCTATCTCCAAACCAAAAATTTCTGGCTTGATACCTCTTACTCACAACAGTGATGTATTCATTACCAAACCAAAGATTATCTAATCATTGGCAACACTCTCTACCATTGTGGTATCAATACGGTTTTACAGAGGTGCCTCACACATGAGGAAGCTGAGAAAGCATTCAATTATTTCCATTTAGGTTCCCGTGGTTGACACTTATCTAGATTTGCAACCGGACAGAGAATTCTCCTTACTGGTTACTTACAGCTAACTATATCAAAGATTGTATTATTGTTGTCGGAAGTTGTCATGAATGCTAGATATATGACTAAAAAACTAGATTACCACCCACACCATTGTGTCATGCGGAAAGAGTTATTTTTGCGGACAAAGCTAACCTCCCTAGGAGTCTAAGACTCTCTAGTGACAAACAAACCAAACAAGAGCAATCCTTCTCTAAAC
>APFE031579956.1:190778-201777 GCA_000404065.3 Pinus taeda | reverse complement strand
CTATATTTCAGCCCTAATCAGAGGTACGCAGAAGCAGTGAAGGTTCAGTGCGTGGGTACGCAGGGGTGTCGAAGAAAAGGTGCGGGTATACGCAGAGGCATGGAAGAGACAGTGCGTGGGTACGCAGAGGTGACGAAGGTTCAGTGCGTGGGTACGCAGGAAAGCTGTGGTTCAGGTGCGTTTCTTCTGTAGCAGCACGCGACGCGTCTATTCTTTTGGGTGCGTACCTGCTGTTAGGGTACGCGGCGCGATAGTTCTTCTGGGTGCGTGCTTATCTTACAGTACGCGGCGCGATAGTGCTTTTGGGTGCATACTATACGCAGATCAGAAAAAGGGGCAGTGCGTGGTCACGCAGCACAGCAGAAGGAGCTTTGCGGTTGTACGCAGGGAATCAGAGGGTGAAGTGCGTAGCGACGCAGGACTGTGACAAAGAAACTGCGTATTTGTTCTAAGATCTTCTGTTGGCTGAATTTTTTCTGTTGATAAGGTGTTCTGGGTTATGTTCTGTTATTGTTGATCTGGTTATTACAGCTGACTGTATAATTTACATGTACTTTTGATGTATATGGATCCAGTTTGAAAATTTATAAAAAGTGGTCCTTGAAAAGAAGTAGGGGGTTGTAGCTCCCTTCCAGGAGAGATTGGAAAATGAGAGAGAGTTGTAGCTCTCTGCAGGTTGTAACCTGCGTACTGGTAAAGGACTGCACCAGTACAAGACCATTGTAAAAGGAATTTCTAATTTGAAAGAAGATAGAGACATATTACAGCAGGTGGTTTTCACCCACATTGGGTTTCCACCTTATATCTGGTGTTCTTTGATGTGACTGTCTGTTTTTCTTGTTCATGCTCATTATTTAATAGTACTGATATGCAAAAATAATTCAAAGTGAAAATAAGGAAGATTTGGTAAAAGGACTAGATAATACAGTTTCACCCCCCCTCTCAGTATTATTTTCAATAGGGCGTCGATTTTCTCTTAGGTGGTGATGTGGCCCCACCTTGTCTTTTCACAAAATGATATGAATTGCTAGTGTACTACAACTTCAAACCTTATTATACATAATTAGATCTTAATAAATATCAAAATGAACTTTAGAGATCACTATAGAACACTTTTCGCTATTACTACTCCCACAATGATGTCCTAGATGAATTCATGACTCTTTTCTGACCTTTTTGATGACTTGCCCTAATGATGATATCTCATGGAGTATGAAACTGATGATTTGGACCGTAAAACATGATTGGCCATGAGATGATGATTGAGATGGTGATCAAGACACTTCACTGATGACTTATCACAATGAGTGATGGCATGACTCAGATGAAAATTTTACCATGAAATGAAGGTTGTAGCAACATACATAGACACACTAACCAGTGACCAAATTTTTATTTGAAAACCTATTGAAACCATAAAAATTTGACCTAGGACCCTAATCAACAATTTTGAAAGATCACATTTGACCACTACTGATTTTCTGGAAATATAGACACTAACAAGTGGAACACTAAAAAGGACTTTGTCGTGGAATAAAAGAGAAGTGTGATAACCACAAGAATTATTGGATTTATGTTGTTCTCCTTCTTTGTTTGGAAAACATCCATAGGTTGATCTAAGTCTAGATGGAAAATATCTTTCATCCAAGAGGATAAACTTGAGGGAAGCTATTAGATCCATTACTATGCTAGTTTTTAAACTACTCAACTTGGTGTAAATCTACCTATCTGTGGATTCTTGTCCAATCTAGTAGAGAAGGGATAAAGGGAAAATTCAAAGTGAGAAAACCAATATCAAAGGTCTTAAAATCCTTCTCTAGGGGGTTAACATCCTCTTCTCTCAATAATTCAGGATCCCTCTTCCACTCATTGAAAATAATAAGTGAAAATGCATAGTATTATTAAATAAATAAATAAAGGGTGAAAGAAGAGCAATGCTTCTTGCACAGGGAGGTAAATCACTAGGGTATTGTCTAGGCTCGCTGGCAAGCAACGTTTGTGATCCTAAAGAAACTATGTCAGGGTAGTGTATAGCCTTGCAAGCCGTAGAGAAAAACCAAGATTGAAAACTCTATACTATGAAAATCATAAATGCGTCATGCACATTACCCTTTCCTTTATCGAAACAATTGTAATATAATGTATCTTCTGTATGAGTTTCGACCAAGTAGAGAAAAGTAAGATGTTATATATAAAATAGGTCAAAAGGTGGAACTTGGAGAAATCAATACTGCCTTAATGTCTAACCCTTAACTAAAAACTTTTCCCAGAAAAAGAATCTAAAATTCACCTAGTGTGTCGCCAAGTGTTGTCGTTGCTACAACACCCTCTACATGTTTCACTACATTTGAACTTTGGAGCCTAATTCAATGTCATATCAAGTGTCACTTCATTTTTCAATTCTAGTTTCATGTTTCGTTTGATGTGATAAGTTTTCTTAAATGATCTCAATTGTCATTGCATGGATTAAAACATATCTAGGTGCATTTGAGGGTGACAACATCTTTGTGTTGTGAAATGACACTTTTAGGTTGCAGTCATACACACTTCACTCGTTATACATGAGAAACATTATAAAGTGGATTGTTTTATGTATATTCATTGTTGATAAAGCTTTTCTAAGTTCTATTGAATATTTTGTATGTGTCACATGCTATTTTATGTCTATAACTCATCCTGTTCACCCTTTACTTATCACCCAGACTTAGACAAATTTTAGTTGCAAAATGTGTTCATTAAGGCTAAGAGCGCATGAGAACACTCTGAAGCCTTTCTAGAAGACCCTTTGTTATTCATAAGTTCACCGTGCACCCTCCTTTAGAGCTGCGCACACTCTCAAAGTACGAATCTCCTTCCTTATTCTGAACTAGGCCCTTCAAAAACCAAGCTTTTCATTAAGCACACTCCTTTGACTTGAAGGAACATGGACTCCATGGGAGCAATGCTTCCACCAAAATGAATGTGCCCCTCTTTCAACCTAAAGGAATACCCCCTCCTTAAGTGCATGAGCACACCTTGAAGGCCTTAAGCTCCACTCTCCAGCCTTTCATAATGTTCCATGTTCCCTATTGACGGTTTTAGTGCATGAGCACACTTTGAGGGCACAAAGATTCATCATTCAACATTTAGACTTGCACCATTCACCCACATTAGTTTCCTTTGAGTGCACTCCTTCGACCTAAAGGAATTTGTTCTCCTTAAGCGTATGCCTTTGACCCGAAAGAATGTGCCCTCCTTGAGCAGACTCCTTTGACCTGAAGGAATTCACTCTCATTGGTTTCTTGAGTGCATGAGTGCACTCTTAATGCACAAAGCCTTATCCTTCAACCTTCAAGAGATCTTTGTGAACCCTCTATGATCTGGATTTAGAAAGGAATGCAAAAAACTATACATATAACCATATATATAGTGATGCAACAGAAATAAGACTTCATTTAATTATTCTAAAATATTGAAATATGCTTACAAACAGAAATGGAAATAAACTAGCTAGGGCAATGGTAGCTTATCTCTAAGAGGAGATGTGGAAACTACATGCCTCTCAACTATGTTGCAATGAGGCTTGAAGGCCTATTTATTATTGAGAAAGAATGGAAAATCCTAAACATCCAAAAACCTAACCCTAGAAGATGAAATGCCAAACTGTGTGCCTTGATTAGGGTAAATTGATACATCAACTTCCCAGGGTCACAACTTTTGCATACTATCTACATTTGATGTACAAAATAGCTCATTAGAAAGATCTATTTGAGGAATACAACTTATGGGAGCATAATGTTGGTCCATGGCCCCATGTTGCTCCCAAATTTCCCAAAAAATGTTGTTTACAGCCTCAAAACGGCTTCGAAAGTTTAGGACCTGAAAAAACTACTAAAAGTAGTAAATTGTGCTAAAATTAAGGAAACTGGAAAACTAAAAGAGACAGTTGTGGGGGTCCAAATGGGATAAGTGGGTGGCTACCAAAATCCACCTGGATCATTCCTCCCCCCTTAGGAAGCAATGGTCCCCATTGTGTTGAGTTCCTCCATCTGCTGAACTTGGTCCCTGGTGAGTTGTTATGCAGTCTCTGATGTGTCCAATAGTGGTGGGAAGCATGTTAGAGGGCAGTCCACATTGAACACATGGTGCAAGAGAAGGAATGGGGGAATGTTCTGCTCCAAAGCATTGTTCCCCATAGCCTTGGTACTGGTGTAAGGACCATGTCTCTTCTTGTACTTGTCATTTTTCAGAATGGAGAGGTGATATATCGGCCTGTTGGGTAGAGGTGCTCTGGGAGTCAGATCAAATGAATGCTTGAACTGACAGTGCAACGGTACCCCAATGGGTGGGGAGAAGATGTTCCTGTGTACTTTCATGACTGTAACCATGTGTTGTTGCTGCTGCGTGGAGGAACCCTTCGCAGGGGTCATGGATGTGGCTATGATCTTCCCCTTACTTTGAGAGCGAACCAAACAAAAAATAAATTTCCTAGTCTGGGAGGTGATCTTACTGCCTTTCTTAGCAGATATCAAAGAGGTGGCGGTAGATGGGGCTACCTATGGTATCCTATATAATGAATTACCCAAAGTAATAATAACAAGGCGAGGACTTGACTCATACACAACATATCGGCTCCATAAGTATGGTTGGCCTAATAGTACATCACAAACATCAAGAGGTGCAACATCACACAATACCTCATATGTGAAGGGCTTGATACTGTAGGGAAGGCGTAACTATTGGTGGACTTGGAGATCTCATCCTTGGTGAAGCCACCCGATACTGTACAGCTACGAATGTGGTGTAGTCGGTAGACCCAACCGCTTCACTACCTCTACTGAAATGAGGTTCTTTTGGCTCCCACTGTCAACAATGAATTGCAGTGGCAAACCCTTCACCCACATATATGAGTGGAAAATACGATCCCCCTCCTCTGGATCTTCAGGCTCATTCTTCTGGATCTTCACAGTGGCAAAAATGGCGTTGGGATCTACATCAATGATTTTCTTCCCTTTGTCATTCCCCTTGTCAGGTTCTAACTCAGGGTCATAACATGCATCTGATTTGGAAACCTTCAACTCGGCCACTAGTGACAGCTTGGTTCGACACTCACTTGTGTTATCAGTGGGGATCTTGTGGAACTCACACCACTTTCCTGTGTCCTTCTTTGACTTCATGGTGTTGTTCTTTTCTTGCAGCTTCAACAGGTTGTCTTGGGTCACCCTACCTTGGCTTTGTCCTTTGTTCTTCGGATTCGCAGATCCAAAGTCTTGCTTCTTTTGTTTAAACTTCTGCTTGATTTTGACAGCGTATCAGTACGCCGTGACAAGTGAGGAGATGTTCAGGAACTCCATCTTGTCATGGATGTACCTATGTAGGAAGCCACGGTACTTGAGTACCAAATGTAGCTCAGAGTCCTTGATACCAAACTATGTGCGAAGGGTATGAAAAATGTTTGTGAACTCCAGCACATCTTGCTCCCTTCCTTGCCGCACCGTGGTCAACTTTATGTATTTGTCCTCATAGCTTTTGATAGGGTAGTACTTCTCCTTGATGGCATCCCAGAATGAATTCCAAGTGCGTGCGGCTGAAAATAGTGAGCCCATACTTTCATCCTTGTCCTCGCAGTAGGTTTACCACCATTCCTTGACGTGGGGGGCTACTTTGTGAAGAGTGAAAAATCATGAACAGAAAAATACCCTTCTGGCAGATTTAGCCATTTATATATGGAATTTACGTCTATTTAACCCTCGAAGATAGGGATTTCGAAATTAACTTGTACCTTAAAGGGTTTGATGTTTCCAGAGTAGCTGTTGGAAGCCAATGCATCACCTCTGGGTAGCTGCTAAAGGATCTGGGCAAATCTGTCCATCATCGCATTCCTTTGTCACTCAAGGGCTTCTTTGAGCAAGATTTTGGTAGGATCTCCTAACCCCTTGTATTTCTTATCATCTACCATGAGAGGCCATCAGGATTTGCAAGGCTGGTCTTGTAAAGGTTCGACCAGTTCAAGGCCTAACTTTTTATATCCCGACCTCGTTAGGGACATGCAAAGAAAGACAAAGAAAGAGAAAACCACTTTGATACCACTGATCCAGATTTAGACAGGAACACAACAAATTACATATATAACCATACATATAGAGATGCAGTAGAAATAAGACTTCATTTCATTACTATAAAATATTGAAATATGCTTACAAACTGAAATGGAAATAAAATATCTAGGGCGATGGAATCTTATCTCTGAGAAGAGATGTGGTGGCTACATTCCTCTAAACTGTGTTACAATGAGGCTCAGAGGCCTATTTATTGTTGAGAAATAATGTAAAACTCTAAACATCAAAAAAACTAACCCAGAAGATGAAATGCCAAACTGTGGGCCTCGTTTCGGGTAAATTGGTACATCAACTTCCCGAGGTTGTAACTTTGACATACGATCTCCGTTTGACGCACAATATCTCATTAGAAAGATCTATCCAAGGACTACAACTTTGGGAAGAGAAACATTGGTGCATGGACCAATGTTGCTCCCACATTTTGCATCAAAACAGCTTCGGAAGTTCAGGACCCAAAAAACTGCTAAAAATAGTAAATTGTGCTACAATTAAGGAAACTGAAAAATTGAAAGAGACAACTATAGAGGTCCAAATGGGATAGGTGAGTGGCCACCAATATCCACCTGGATCACTCTTTCTCTCCCTTTAGCACAAGATGCACTTGGGAAGCCTGAAGCCTTCCCTTTCATCCTTTAGAGTTGCGCCATGCACCCTATCTTAACTATATTCCTCTTTTGAGTGAACGAGCGGATGCCAAATCCACGAAGAATTTCCCCTTCAACCCTTCATCCTTTCAAAGTGTGCTCGTGTGCCCAGAAGCACCTTTTTCCCCTCTCGAGCACACTAAAAAGGAATGAACAAAAAAAGGGCATAAAACATTGTAGAATATGATATTTTTAGGTTGATTGTTTCTTGTCATGAGTGATTGCGAACATAGATATTCCACAGAACTCATGGAAAGCACACACGAGGAAGATTGGGTAAAGATTATAAACAAAGGAATCATGAAAAGAACAAAGAATACACTTGAAACTTGATGATTGAAGAACCCTAAATAATCCAATATTGAAGACCTTTAGGAGGGCGAAAGCACCACAATAAGAAGATAAAAAAAAAAAAAAAATAGGGTGGGAGGCATATCACCACTAGATAAATTCCATGTCATTAGTCACTATCAGTTCTAGTCATCAAAGATAGTGACAGGTCAAGTTCCATCATATGATCATGTGGATGTCATGATACAGTATTGTAATCATTGTAAAAGACAAATAAATGGAAGCACGAGAGTGATATTTGGAACATGAAGAGTCACATAGTCATATATGGAAAAAGATTGTATAGAATACCAGAGGTTATTTAGAAGTTCAAGAATTATTTATAAGTCCAATGAACACACTAGGATTCTAAGTGGCATGGGAGTAATCCAAGAGTTATTAGGATATGAAAGGTCATTCACGTTATAAAATAGACCTCATAACTCAAAAAAATGGATTTTGGAGTCTTAACCTTTGGAGAGATAATCTTGGATAGTCCATTTGGCATAGGAGAGAAAACTATTCTTTGGGGAAGCAAGAAGTGACTTAATGTTCCCCTATTGGAACTTGTGATCATCATTGTGATTGATGTACTTAGATATTTCACCTTGTAATTGAAGCTCTATGAGCTAACAAATTTTTATGCATGTATCACAAATTCTTTAGGAGTATTATTGGGATGTTTAAGGTATATGTTGTTTTCATATGTACTAGAGAAATTGAACTATTTTATTGGATTTGATACTTATCTTCTTGAATTTTTGTTTTATTCACCATAATATAGTTGTGTGAACTATTTTTCTAACGAACCTTTTCATACTCCCCTACACCTCTTCTAGGATAGTATTATTACTTTCCTTTTAGAGGCTCAATTTTTGTCTCCCTTCATCAAGGTTTCCTTTTACATCCCTCAATTGGTGATTCACAATTTCAACTTACTTGTTTATTCAAGGTTTATGTACATAATATTTTATGTTATCCACTGAAACCAAGACAAACCTTTGCGTTATGGTGGTCGAGCTGATAATCTACAGGGGTTTCCTACTCCAAACAGTGTGAAGTCTAATGAGACTTCACATCAAGCAGGCCCCCTATATTTTTACGACATCCAACACTGTCAACATGACCCAAGTTTACATCATTCACCCAATGTAGTTGGGCTACATCAATGATATATAAAACAATACATGACTTGAACACCCGTTGACCCATACTTAGCTAATGACAAGATATACTGGACAAGATGGGCTTCTCCATGAGAAATGTGCCGGCAAGATAAAAAAACAAAGGTACATGGTTTTCACATCTTCATATAAGTATGTTCTCATCTATGAATTCCCAATACAATAATATAACATGAGTACATGGCATAAATGAGTAATAATATACTGTCTCAATGTGTAGGAGAAATAATAGAAGAAGTAGCAACATCATGTGCTAATGTATGGCCGCTCAGTACCTTGGTCATCACCATCCCAACAATTAATATCCTGCAACAAGATCATGAAAACCACTAAAAAACACCATCATGATCCACATGTGCATCAACAACAACATCAATTAATAACAACAACATAGTAATATGTCAAGAGGCATCAATAAATACATCATCATCATCGCAAAACATCCATGAAACTCATCAGTATAGTAGCATCAACATAAGCTCTAAGCAGCAGAGGAAAAAGCAACAATAAAATCCCCAAAAACATATGAATGAATATGCATTGTATCCAAGGAGCATCAACAAGGAACTATGCATCAACTACAATAGTATAAGATTTAGAAATAGAGCATCATCAACTATATATACTCATAATATTTTTAACCTCATGTCATCAACCCACACTCTCTATGTATGAGAAGTTATATAAATCATCATGACCTAACCTTTTAATACATATCAACCACATACATGAGTCATCTATAAATAAAATCATAAGAAATAAATTGTATACCTTAGATTAGCCAATTCTAACACATCATCTGATCTTCCATGGTAGCTACACATGCATGATAAAACATGACATAAATATGATCTAGGAGTATGATCATCATCAATATACCAACTATGTCATGCAACACATCATCATACCCTACTAACAACATATACGGTAGCAACATCAAAACTAACTCAACATACTTCCTGCGACAAACTCATGTCGGGTAAGCACAAATGCTCCACCTGAACATGTGATCCTCTGTTACGCCTTGACCATGCACATGAGACAACCGTGTGGATTTTATACCTCCAAAACATTAAAAGCACATCAACATACAACTTCTCCAAAAAACATTGGTAAGAATATAGTTGATCCAATCTATAACCAAAACATAATAAAATATATTAGAAATGAAAAAGTACTTCAGACCTCATGAACTCCCCCTGAACATGCACATCTCTCAATAAGCAAATTTATCTTCATGAAATCTTCAATATATGGCCGCACATCCAAGAATCTACATGTAACTCATGTTGCAACCATATGCTCCCCCTAAGACCAAGAAGGCCTTAGTTTTTGGTGGGAGTTCCTTGTTTCTCTTTTGTTCTCCAAACATTCATATGTTGATCCTTTATTTTCTTGTGCAGTTGGCCTTGCATATTTTCCGCTCTCTGATTCGATCTCCTATAACACATGGAAAGCTTGCAATATTTGGCCTTATGGCCAACATTGTCACACACAAAAAATCTTATGTGACCAAGGAATAGAGGAATAGGTTGATAAATTCCATTGATCTAACTTATAATCATTTCATATTCCCTGCAATCAATAGCCATATCCCCAAAATCATTGCATGAGAAGAAATAACCATAAAAAGGATTATTATACCTAACGTATGGAGATGTTCTTTGCATATATTCTTGATATTACATCTCGTTTGGATGCTACTTTTGATGAGAGGGTTTGAACTCTCCCTTACTACAAATTGCTGCTATGTGCATACGTACTCCACAGTCGTAACATTTTCCAATTATATTTATCTTATTTGGCCTCCTTCTCTTATTCTTTTGCTTCTTGCATGGTTGGTGATTTTGTTGATGATTCTCCATTTTATTGATACTGCTAGTTGCTCCAACATTTTTAGATTTTCTTCTTTTTGCTTGAGCATTAGCTCTGATCCTTTTTAATTCTTTTTTTTATAAATGGCTTCATCTTTCAATTTTTGGCACTCATCCTCTAGCTCCTTATACTACTTCCTCATTCCATTTTCAATTTTTCTTCCTTCTTCCAACTAAGACTTTAAATATGAAATTTATTCTTTGTATGCACTCTCCTTTTCATCAAACATTTGTAGCTTCATCCACTGATATTTGTTTTCATCCATGGTCATTTCAATCTCTATTTCTAGTGCCATTAACTTTGATTTCTCATCATCTTTGATATCACTAGAGCTTGCATCTTCTTCTTGTGAGGAGGATTGATTTTCCACTAGAATAAGAGTAGAATCAATTGTATGGTTCTCGATTTCTGGAATTTTCAAAATAGGCACCATTTGAACTAATTTGTGTCTCTTTTAAATAAAAATGGTAATAAAAATATCATTATGACTTCTAAAATCCTTTTGTTGGTTATCTTTATCCATAAGCCAATACGGTGTATCTTTGCAATGATTGTCCAAACATCTTTTCTTTTGGAAATGTCATGAAATGATTCATTATCTTTAATCCATGCTGGCTTATGTTTATACTCCCAAATGTATAAAATCCATTGATATAATGTTAAGGGGATACAAGTATAATACTTTAATTGGCATGTTTTTACTTCTTATACCATCCCTTACTCTTAAGTAGAAAATGAGCCTCCCTTCTTCGACAAGAAAGATCCCAAAAGAGAATAAAATAGAAAAATACTTAAAACATTGAATGGCAAATGTTCAATTGTTTGAACATCGAGAAAAACAAAGAAGAAAATGTGTTGTTCAATCAAT
>APFE031579956.1:139653-176196 GCA_000404065.3 Pinus taeda | reverse complement strand
AAGGAAGAATGTTTCAGTGAAAGAGGTAGAAAAAGTTTCAGTTTTGAACTTGGAAAATGAAATTGCTAAGATTAAAATATTTGTTCCTTTGACTGAGTTGATGAAGAACAACAATTATAAAGGTCAGGTGTCTAAAATCTTCAATTTAGATCCATCATCTGATATGGTGAATGTTGAGGATGACAGTCCCGAGTTGATTTTTGGGCTAGCATTGGAAGGTCAGTCTCAAGATAGTGATGTGGCTCCTTTCTACATCAGTCTGAGGGTGCATGACTTTGTGTTACATAATGCTATGTTTGATTCTAGATCCTCTCATAATATCATTCCTAAGGCCATCATGGAGAAATTGGGATTGGATATCACTAGAAAGTATCATGATCTTTACTCTTTCGATTCTGGTAGAGTAAGGTGCATTGGTCTTATCAAAGACTTTGTGGTCAGTTTGGATCAGATTTTGGCTAAAAATGTTTTGATGGATGTGGTCATGGCAGATATACCTCCTAGATTTAGCATGCTTCTTTTCAGATCTTGGGGAGCAAAGATTAAAGGGACAATGTAACTTGATTTCTCCTATGCTACCATTCCCGTGTTTGGTCAGATGAGGAAACTATACCGGGAACGAAAGATGAAGTACATGATCACTAGCAAGGAGAAACTAGTAAATCATCCAATAAACTATGTACATACTGATTTAGAGTCATTTTTTTTGTATTCAGATAGCTTTAATGATGTAAATAGCCAATTAGTTCAAGTAGAAGACATTCTTGAGATCACTGAAAATTTCAGAGAGGTCTTAAAGCAAGAAAGGGAAAGACTTGATAGTACTGTTGAGTAATCAGCTAGCTGATAGCAGCAACATAATGATGGACAACAAGGACGAGAAATAGAACAAAAAGAATTTCAGCATTTGGAAGAGGATGAAGCAGGCCTGTGGATCATGGATTTTGATGGCGCGGTAGGAAGGGAAGGTGTTGGAATTGGCATTTGGATACACAGCCCTATTTTTTCTCCAGACAAAGTGCCTAGCAATGTAAGGGTATGCTCTTATAAAGTAGCTTTTGATTGTTCAAATAATGAGGCTGAGTATGAGGCTTTGAATGCTGGTTTAAAAATTCTTAGAAAGTTGAATGCCAAAAGTATTTCAATGTATGGCGACTTTGAGCTAGTTATCAAGCAAGTGAAAGAGGAATACCAAGCAAAGCATCCTCGAATGCGGGCCTACCGCAATGCGGTACTTGATATTTTGAGAGTATTTTCATATTATACTTTGACATGTGTCCCTCGTGCCCAGAGTATCATTGTGGATTCACTTGCAATAGCAGCAAGTAATTTGAAAGTTCCAATGAATTCAAACAATAAGTTTGAGATTCATGTGAAACATCACCTAGCTGTCTCAGATAATCAATGGTATTGGCAAGTGTTTCAAGATGATGATGAGATCGGTGATTTTCTGCAATAAAGGTAAATTCAAAGGCACTTCTATTGATGTGTAGTATGATGATGGTGATGCAGATATGGAAGTCAATCAAATGGATGTTTTGCAGCTTAAAGACAACATCATTCCTAAAGGTCTAATACCTTTAAAGGAGCTCTTTGATTAGGACGATGAGGCCAGAAAACCAAGCTTGTTGTCAATCAAGAAAGGACTTGAGGATGTAAACATTGGATCAGCTGAAAATCCTAAGATGGTAAAATTATCGAAGGCATTGCCTCCACAAGTAAGAGCAAAGTATATCAATTTTTTATCCTCTTTTACTGATGTATTTGCTTGGGATTATTCCGATTTGAAATGATATGATACAAGTACAATTCAGCATGTCATCCCTATAAATCAAAATCAAAATCCATTTCATCAGAAGCTAAGAAGAATAAATCCAAAGTTGTTGCCCTCAATTGAGAAAGAAGTGAATTGGTTGTATGAGGCTCGTATCATAGTCCACATTAGATTTTCAGATTGGATTTCAAACTTGGTGCCCATGCGCAAGGAAATAGGTGAGATTCGGCTATGTATTGATTTTAGAAATCTGAACAAAGTTTCTTTGAAGGACAACTATCCTTTGCCCAAGATGGATCCCATACTTTAGAGAGTAGTTGGAGCATCAGAAATGTCACTACTCGATGGTTATTCGGGTTATAACCAAATTCTGGTCCATGAGGATGATCGAGACAAAATAGCATTCACCACTCCATGGGGGACCTTTCACTATGCAAAGATGCCTTTCGGATTGAAAAATGTTGTTGCAACCTTTCAGCGAGCGATGGATATCACATTTGCTAATGAAAAAGATGTCTTTCTAGTTGCTTATCTTGATGACTTAACTGTTTTCTCTACTTCAGATGAAGAGCACCTTTATCATTTGCAGATTGTATTCGAGCGGCGTAGGAAGTATGGTATCTCTCTCAATCCAAAGAAAAGTTTGTTTTCTATGGATGAAGGCAAGTTTCTCGGGCATATTATATCGAAAGAGGGCATCTGCATTGATCCAACTCAGGTGGAGGCCATTCAAAAGATTGATTTTCCACGAAGCAAGCAAGAAATCCAATCCTTCAATGGTAAGATGAATTTCTTACGTCTCTTTGTGCCTAATCTTGCAAAACATTTAAGGGAAATCACAAACATGTTGAAAAAGGACAGTGTAGTGAGATGGACTAAGGATGCAATTAAGTCCTTAAATTTGGTGAAATTGGCCCTTTCTTCAACTCCAGTTTTGAGCAGCCCAGACTATACTCGGGACTTTATTCTGTTTTCATTTGCCTTCGATCACACTATGGCAGCGGTTTTGATGCAAAAAAGGGACCAACTCGAGAAACCAATCGCATTTTTCACCAAAACTATAAGGGATGCGGAATTGAAGTATAATATTATTGGAAAATAGGCCCTTGCTTTGGTAAAGGCATTGAAGGATTTTTGAGTTTATATTTTGCATTCTCACATCCTTGCTTATGTCCCTAACGCTGTTGTTAAGGATGTTTTAGTGAAAATAGATCTGGAGCGGAGGAGAGCCAAATGGATTGTTGCCTTGTTAGAGTATGACGTGGAGATCAAACCGACAAAGCTCATCAAAGGATAGGGGTTGGCTAAACTAAATCTGCATGCCTTGGACATTAATCTAATTGCTGCTATGTCCGAGGAAGATGAAGAGAATTTGCCCGCTCAGGTATCAGAAATTTTCCTTCTTGTCCTTGGTATTCAGACATTATTTATGTACTCCAAAATTTATCATCACTGCCTGAAATGGCTAAGAACAAAGGTAGGACATTAAAATTGAAGGCTGCAAAGTTTTGTATCATGAATAGTGCACTCTATTGGAAAGATGTTGGGGGTGTCTTACTTAATTGTTTAGTGGAAGGAGAGGAAAAAGAGGTAATGGAAGATTTTCACAAAGCAGATTGCAGAGGCCATCTTTTCTGGAATACAACAGCCAATAAAATCCTAAGAGTGGGGTATTATTCGCCAACTCTTTTTGTTCATGTGTACAAAACAGTGGCAAGTTGCCATGAATGTTAGGTTTTTCAAGGTAAGAGGAAGTTGCAGCCTTTACCACTCAAGCCCATTGAAGTAAGTGCTCCATTTCAGCAGTGGGGTTTGGATTTCATTGGTGAGATTCATCCTTCTTCTTCAGCACACCATAAGTAGATCCTCATAGCGACAGATTATTTCACCAAATGGATTGAGGTGATTCCTACAAGGTAGGCCACTGATTCGGTAATTATCTCATTTCTTGAAAGCAACATTTTGTCTCGTTTTGGTTGTCCCAATAAGTTGATCAATGATAATGCAATAGCCTTTAAATCGAAGAGAATGATTGACTTTTGTCATAAGTATCAAATCACTTTGGGGCATTCGACTACCTATTACCCACAAAGTAATGGATTGGCGGAATCCTCAAATAAATCTCTTGTCAACATTATCAAAAAGATGTTGGAAACTAACAAGAAAAGTCGGCACAAGAAGCTATTCAATGCACTTTGGGTAGACAGGGTAAGTCAGAAGAAATCTATAAGCATGTATCTTTTTGAGCTTGTGTATAGTGTGGACACAGTCTTCCCGACCTCTTTGGGAGTCCTGGTGGTCAAACTTCTGCAAGAAGCAGGCAGCGAAGACGATAATTTACAGCAGAGAATCAGTCAAATGATTCATTTGTAGCAAACTAGAGAAGAAGTATTTTAGAACACTTCCAAGCTCCAAGAGAGAATTAAGAGAATATATGACCAAAAAGCAAAGATGGACAGGTTTGAAATAGGAGACCTAGTGCTGAAATGGGATGCAAGGAATGAAGATAAAGGTAAGCATGGAAAATTTGAAAATATTTGGAAAGGACCATATAAGATTGCTGCATATCGGGGCCAGAATGCTTTCCTTTTACAAATGATAAATGGAAAAGACTATCCTGATGGGATGGTCAACGGTCGGCTCCTCAAGCAGTATTATGTGTGAACTATTTTTTGTTGTCCTATTCATCATTGTACATACCAGCTTGTTTAAATTTCATTGCACGTGTGTACTGTTTTCATTCTATAGTTTGCGGCCCGAAGTGAAGGCTATAAAACTGAGGTTTGATATTAGTTTTGATTTGGTTTGTTAGAGTCAGGTCTTTCAGTCTTGAAAATGAGTCAACTTTGAGTCACATTCAATCTTGAAATTGAGTCTTTAAGTCAAGAGTTCAGTTTTGATTTTTCAAATTTATTAACTCCATAGCCCAAGGGACGAAGGCAGTACTTGCTTTCCCAGAGATCTGTAGTTCTTGGCACCTCCAAGGAGCTACAATCCCCTTTGGAGCCAATGTTATTGCCGGTATCTTCATCGCTCCATCAGAGATCAAATCCTCTTGTTTCATTGCATATTAAGTGTCCCGCAAAGTCAGTTGCATTCCATTAGGTGCATGGATCATTTGATGGTAGTGGATTTTCTATAGTTTCCCTCATGTCATTTAGATGTTGGCTCATGCTTGTTCATTAAAAGTCATATACAGTCATCTCTGGTGTTTAAGATTGCAAATGTTTGATTTTAGGGTTTCATTGTCATTAGGTCTAGGGTTTCATTAGGGTTTCATCAAAAAGTGTTTCAAAGTGTCTAATAACAGCCAACAGGCACATGAGGAGCTTCCAGCATCAATAGATTTCATCATCAAGTGCTCAGAGATGTCTCTTTCCTCAAAACTCTATTTTGAGGAAAAACAAAGTATTTTTGCTTTTATTGTACAAATTTATGTAATTTTATTTTCTTCATATGTAATTCACTCCACTTGTAACCCTGATCACGTTCCCTAGCCCTAATGGCTCCATCCACTTGCAAAACAAACAAAGCACAGATCATTCAGTTCATCACAAGCTAAAAAAGGGTGATAAAGTTCAAAACAGAGTTAAGAAATAAAGTCATTTTCAAAACATTGCAAAAGTGGGTCTTGCAAACCAAAAATTTAAAGGCTCCTTGTTTATAAGTCATTCCTTCAATTTGAAAAGTTCATTTGCACTCAAAGACAAAGTGGAAGCAATCCAAAGTCATGGTGGTGAGAAAGTAGGAGAAAGTGGGAGAAATTAGCCAAAAAACTAGGGACACAGCGCATTGGGCAAGTGGTGTGGTGCACATAGCAGGCACGTCACACTGGGCTTTGACCTCTAGTTCAAAATCACATAGGCACAACGCACATAACTGACATGGCGCATTGGGTTTGATGTGCAACGCATACAACCGGCAAGCCCAAAAACTTCAAAAACTTACTTCAAAGCACTCAAAACGTACTGATCTTGACTTCTCCAAGTAGGTTGAGCCTCTATCACTATTTCTCATCCAATTTTGGTGGTTGTTTCATTTTGGTTGATGTATGTTGATTATTTAAATGAAATCAAACCGCATCTCTTCAAAATTTTCAAAAGAAATTGCTGCCTAGGGTTAGTACTTACTGTTTTGGCTACTAAGTCCATTTACCACTCCCTTACTCCATTTTTCCTTTGATTTCTGTATTCCCTAAATTCACACACCCCTAAATTCACTAATCCCATATCCCAAATCTCATTTCCCAAAATCCCACATGCAAACTCCCAAACCCTAATCCCATACCAAAATACTCTCTAATTCCCTATTCCCTTAACTAAACCCTACCCCAACAGTCCCTAAATCCCTCACTATTTTCTCCCTCCACAGTCCCTCATATCACTGTTTCCCTTGGTGGAAAAAGTCAAAACACATCACAACTCACTTATTTCTCTTCAAGGTAGCTCCAAGATAGTCCATTCCCTAGCAGAAATCACATCTGATCCCTCGTATGATTATGAGGAGGAGACACACAGTGATTCACCTACGAAGGTACATGCACCCAGGAGGCCTCATAGATGAGGCAAATATATTCCAGAGGAACCAACCACTCTTGCTGAATTACAGGCCTATCCTATTGCCATCTCTTGTTTCCAGCACTAGTCCTGCTATGAATTTTGGAGAACGGTGCTAGCATTCAGTTTCACCGTGAGTTGGCCCATTTGTTTGTGCTGCATTTACATGATGGTGAAGCCACTCTAGCTGGTGTCACTTTCACATTAACACCAGAATCCATTTCACTAGCAACCGATATTCCTAACATTGGAGAGAAATGGAACAAGTGGCAGAAAATTGACCGACAGCATTCTGAACCATACATCAAGCCCGTTTATTTGAGACAGCTCAGGAGATTTTTTCCATTTCAGTACCTCAAAGATGCATATGCTCCTTTAATGAAACTGATCATGAAGTATTTCAGCTGTGAGGGCGAGTTCTCCCGTTTATATGATTATCATATTAGGTTGTTGTTGCATTTTACCAGGGTAAGGATGGTGAACATCCCTTACTTCATGTGCCGAAATATCGAAAATATGACCAGTCTAGTGTAGCACAAGACTCCTCAGCAGCAGTTCAACAATATTTACCATTTTGCTCTCATTAAAATTGTGTTTGTTGATCAACTTGGCTTACAGGACATCACTTGGGAGGACTTTATCTCTCGTTAGATTTTCACAGCTCCTCAAGTACCTTTAGAGACTTTGCATGAGACAGGTGGACCTTCTTATCAGCATGAAGGTCATGAGACACAGACTTCTAGTATGCTAGTGTTTATCAATTATTAGAAGGGCAATAGACATTTGTTTGCAGCAGCAAAGCGAGTATTATCTCTAACTGGGGTGGAAGGGGTCTCGCTTTCGTCATTAGCATAATGGGTTTAGGAAAAAGACAATAGGCCATTAGAGGATGAGGGGCCTTCAGGGGAATGAGATACTGATTTCATTCTTATAAGGGATGATGATACATATGTGGGCCTGTAAAATGCAAATCTGAAGGAAATCATACAAGAGCAGCAGGCGGACATCAAGGCCTTGTCCCTCAACTTGGAGAGGCCTAAGTGGATTATAAAGTACTTGGAGTAGATAAATAAGCGGCTTGAAGATCATCAAGCAATCATCGAGTTACAAAACATTCGGGAGAATTGACATGCTACCCAAAGAAGGAGGGTGGAGCTCACTTCGCTTGAGCAAGAGATCAATGCCGATCATGAGCCTTGGCTTGAAAGAATAAACATCCACTTAAAGAAATTGTTGGAGAAGGCCAACAAGGAGAAAAACTTGTTGAGACACATGGCCTTTCACTATATGGCGAGGAACAAAGTTTACAAGGCAAGGATAAGGAGCTTAAAGGCAAAATTGAAGAAGGCATCAAAGAGGTGAAAGGATCGTGATCAACTTCGGATATTGGCTGAGGCTTCCTTGGCCCAACATAGCTCTTGATAGAGAAGACTTAGTCCAAATTTCAAAAAAATTGTGGCACTTTTTGCATTTTTGAAAATTTTGGCACAAAAAACTGAGTTTTCTGCCCTATGCGTCGCGCGCACATGGCGCTTGCTTTTGCTGGGGGCCTCCAAATCACAAACACTCACCATTGTTGGATTTGGCATGAAAAATTATGCTTGCATACCAATGGCCAAGAACTTTGGGCAGGTTTCGGGCCCTCAAAAGGGTCAAAAACACTCAAACAATGATCTTACTATGCCTATTTTGACACATAGGAAGCAATGTTGGGAGAACTGAGTTTTGGAGAGGCAAATGGAGACCAAACTGAAAAATTCCACTTGGGTTGGAAATTAGACGGGCAATCCTTCTAAACAAGCACACTTGGAGCTAATTTGGACACTAGGAAGGCCTCCAAGAGTGGGTCCAAATAGACACTATGCATAGAGAATCAGGCGCCGCGCATAGAGGAAAAATTGCCAGTTTGACCAAGTATTGCTTTGTTTTTCGCCTAGCTTTGGCTAGTTAGACTTTTCCACTTTCATAATGGAAAATTTGTGATGTAATTTAATGTAAATTGATGGACAATGATGTAAATATGTGAAATTTTCACTTATGGAGGTAGATTCATTGGTTAAAATTTTGTTTGAAACTGAATGAATTAGTTCCCTTGTTTCTAGAGGCATGTTATTCCACTGCCTGAATTCTAGTTCTCAGTTTAGAATTGGTTAGAACAACTCCTAAACATGTGAGGTCGACCCCTAGAGGATAGGATGAGCTATGGTTTGTCTATATTATGTATTTTTTCAGTCATTAGAAGGGTTTGACTTTTGAGAAAGCCTTGAACTTCATTGTACACTCATATCACCATTTTGGCTAAGGAATTGAGACCAAGGTTTGCAACACTCTTTGGGATTCATGTGGAAATTTGTCTTGGTACAATGCTTTCTTTTGTAATTTTGAATTTTCTTATATGTTTTGTATGCCATTCTCTATCTAGTTTCTTCTTAACTATACAAAGAAGAGTTTAAGTAGAATCCATTGAAAATGGAGTGCTCTACTTGAGTTTTGTTTTCGTTTCTTGATGTTTTTAGCTGTTTGGAGAGGATTGATGACTTTCCTTGATCTCTTCAGCTCCTCACCTATCTAATCCTTTCATCTCATTCAAATTTGAAGTGCGAAAAACAATTGCCTACCTTTCCCCATTGAGATCTCTGCAAGACTGAGCCTCATTCCCCACACCCAAAATCTGCCTTTCCATCTGAGCCAACAAATCATTATTTTGTTCAATCAAACTCTTGCACATATATACCTAGCCTAAGATCAGTAGTTAAATCAGTCATCTTAAGCCTTTAGTGATTATTATTTGTTGAGATTGACCAAGAGAGAGCCCTCTCTGACCTGGTAGGGCTAGCTACAAGGTTAAGCATGGTTTGATGTTGGACCTGGATCCTACCTTTCTCAGCTTGAGGTAAATCTAGGCTCTAACAAGAGGCATTTCGACAAATTGGCCAGGTCGACCCATCCTTTCGCAACTATCGCAAGCCTCGACATATTTTTTAGCATCCTTAAGAATAGTAGGCAATAATAGCCCATTTGTAATACCTTATGTCCTATCCTTCGGTCTACGAAATGTCTCCCATAGGGTTCATCACAGAAAGCCTTCATAATTTCATGGATCTCATCCTCGTGGATACATTCGCATATACACATGTTGGCCCCTGTATGAAAAAATATATATGCCTATCCAAGAGAACCACGCGCTGCGCTGAACAATCAATTTTATTTCTCTTGTTGTTAAATGTTTAGGTAGCTTTCCTACTCCCAGATAATTTTCCACATATCCGCACCATGGTGTCTTAACTTCCATGGAAAATAGGTGTTCATCTAGAAATTGGTCATCTACTGCTAGTGGATCATTAACCTTCGGGATTCGAGATACAAAATCAACAACTTGATTTTCCTTCCATTGATGATCTTTGATAGTAATTTCAAACTCCTCCAAAAGAAATATCCACCGTGTTACTCAACCATTTGTGATTGGTTTATTAGGTAGATACCGAATGGTAGAGTGATCAGCATACACAAAGACTTGGCAGCCAATTATGTAATGTCTACATTTGTTTATTTCATAAATAACAAATAAGAATTATTTTTCTGTCACTGCATAATTGAGTTCTGTAGGAGTGATATTTTTGCTAATATAATATATAGCATAAGGTTTCTTGTCCTCCTCCTGGCTGACGACAACACCTACAGCTACATCTGATGCGTTCGTGGAGATGTGGAAAGGAAGCTCCCAGTTTGGTCCACATAATACTGGTGTTGTCGAGACTAGTTTCTTTAAACCTGCAAAAGTTGTATCACACTTGTTAGACCAACTGAAATCAGAATTCCCAGTTAGAGCATATAAGGGTGCCGCAATCTGTGAAAAATTCTTAATAAGCCTGCGATAATAACTTCCATATCCCAGGAAACTACGTACCTATGTTTGGGTGCAAGGGGTGGGCAGTAAAAGAATTACCTGTATTTTTGTTGGATCTACCTGTATTCCTACTAGAGAGATGTAATGTCCCAGGATCACGCCCTCGGTCATCATCATGTGACACTTAACATTGCTTAAACATAACCTGGTAGCAATGTCTTGTTCTAATACCTTCTCTAGCGTTTGCAATGCTTGATCAAAACCATCTCGATATGGATTAAAGTCATCCATATATACCTCAAGTCCTTCATTTATTAGATCGGAAAAGATTCTTAGTATAGCTCTTTGAAACATGGCTGGGGCATTGCATAAACCAAATGGAAATACCCTATATGCAAATGTGCCCCAACGACAGGTGAAGGTTGTGTTCTCCTAGACTTCAGGGGCAGCCCGAATTTGATTATAACCACTGAAACCATCTAAAAAGGAGAAGAATTGCTTCCCTACCAACGTATTAAGGGCATGATCAATGAATGGGAGGGGGAGGTGATATTTCTGTGTTGCCTTGTTTAGCTCTCGGTAGTCTACACAAATATGCAACTTCCCATTTCTCTTAGGGACAACTACCAATGGAGAGACACATTTACTGTCCGAGATAGGATAAAAAAAATTTACATCGAGTAGCTTCTACAATTCCTCTTCTACAATATCCATGAAGTGTGGTTCAACCTCTGTTGAGGTTGTTGTAGGGGTCAAGCATCCTTATCTGTATAAACATGGTGTATACATAGCTATTGGTCTATCCCTTTCATATTAGGATAATCCCAGGCAAAAGCCCCTTTATTTTTCTGTAATATCTAGATAATCTTTTGCTACTGTTTTCTATCCAAATTAGCACTGATATTTAGAACTTTTCCTCGCTCGATCTCAACTGGTTTACTCTTATGAACAACAGTCGTTTGAATATGCTGGTCATTTGTATCCTTCCGGGGATTGTCCATGGCTTCGTTATCACGGATTGCTTTAAAAATCTGACATTGTACATTACTCACATTAGCTGGCTGATTTATAAAATTGTTGATAACGTCATATTCAATCTGATCTTTAAATTCCAATGCCTCTTCTATTGTGAGTGGTGAATGGATGCTCTCTTCCAGGTACGCTGGTGGTTGCTTACATATTTTTACAATGGGAAAACTTGGTCTGGCAGGAGGATATAACACCAGATTTTTTACAACATCCCCCTTTGTAATAGTCATGTTGCCTTCTCGGCAGCCAATATATGCATCATTTGTTACCAGCCAAGGTTGACCCAGAATCAAAGGATGCCCATCCAACCTACTCCTTGGGTTTATAACCAGGAATTCCACAGGATATTCCCATGTGTCAACAGAAACTATGATATCTTGTAAAGTCCCTTCTGGTCTTACCATCGATCGATCAGCAAGTTCTAATAAAGTGGTGGTTCGTTCTAAGGCTGTAATACCAAGTGCTTGACAAGTTTCTATTGTTAATATGTTAATGGCAATTCCTAGGTCAACTAGCGTATTTTGAACAGAATGGCCATATATCTAAACCGTTACTATGCGGTTTCCAATATCTTCATACTTTATTAGAGTTTCCTCTCCCAAGAGTAAATCTGATAAGGTTCCTCTGACATGAATAGTGGGTGAGGGTTTTTCCTTCCTCACAAGCTTCCTTACACACAATTCTTTGATAGTTTTTGCATAGATGGGAATGTATTGAATGGTCTGGAGGAGAGGGATCTTAATACAAAATTTTTTTAGCTCCCATACAAGATCAAAATAAGGGTAGGTGATTAGTTTAGGTATTGTTAGCCTTTCAGGGAACGGAGGAGAAGTGACTATAAGTTTTTCAAAGTCATCATCCTAATCTGTTTCTTCCCCTAGCTTTGGTTCAATATTATCTTCAAATGGTGGAACCTGTACAAGTGATGGAATATGTACAAGTGGTGTTACATTTTCAATTGAAGGTTGGTCCCTGTTTTCCTCAGGGGTGATGACACGTCCTGAGCTCAATCTGAGCTCATTATATTCTTTCTGCTCAATCTCATACTCTAGGTTTTCAATAATCTATACCAACTGGACTGGTCTGTTATTAGGATTCATGTTCGGCTAAGTTGGTAATTGTGGTCGCAGAAGAGGTTGACAATTTTGTTGTAATGTATAAGGAGATGACAGTGTAGATTGAGGCTGAGGACATATCCCCATAGGTACATTAGATATCCCCAGAGGTTGCTACCATTTTGTAGACCAATTTGGATTTTGAGAGGTGGAAGTAGACCACTAGGATTGATAGGGATTGCCTTGCCAAAGAGGAGTAAAAGGAGAATTCAGCCAGTCATTTCCTAGAAAAGATTTTGTTGGCCAGGATGTCATAGGGAATGGTGGGCTATGCCAATTTGGGTAGGGTGATTGGCCTTGCCAGGCTGCCCCAAGGTTCTACTGTTGATTAAACTGCAAGGAAGGAAAGAATTGGGGTGTGTCTTGTGACATACCTATAGGTTTAGCTTTCCATTGTCGATGCTGGTTCATCAGATATACTAGTTCTGTTTATGCCTCTGCTTCTTTGAATACGACTTTCAGCCCAGTTAATGATGGAAATTATTCAAGGTTTTGGTCTTTAGTACAATTGGCGTGCGTCTGAACCATGTCTAATGGGAATTCCCATTGGTTTTGATTCTTTCGACAATGTGGGTAGAAGATGGTGAAACTTTGTTCTACTAAAGCCTATTTTTGTTTAGCCTGTAGGACATCCAACTGTGTTGTAAGAGTGCCCAGGATGTCCGTCTTAAAATCTTCTAAGAGGTTGCCGATCTCCATCCGTGTTACACCTCCACTGTGTGGTTTGCTTCCTCTCCTCATGGGATCTCGGCTAGATTCTCTTGTATGTGTGCTTCCCCGCAAACACCTAATACACAAATGAGTAATTTCATCATAATCTTCTTGAGAAATATCTCATTTTTCCATTAAGTTTAGAGTTTCTACCCATTCCTCTTCCATTCCTTTAATCAAGATAGCTCCTAGGACTTATTTTGGTAGGGTAGTGTGTGGAGACCTCTGCAAATTATAATTATATCATTCTACATATTCTTCTAGTGTTTTATCATCTTTTGCAGTCATCTTGAAAATCTCATCTTTCAGTTCCCTAGTTTTACAAAAGTCCCGGTATATTATAAATAAGGAGGTTTTCATTTCATCCCAAGAATTGATGGTTTGCCCACCTAGACCCATAAACCATCTCAGAGCTATCCCATTCAGAGTGGAAGGGAATAGTTTTAGCTTTTGGGGGTTGGTGGCATAGTCATACCCTCTACAGAGGACAGCAAACTCAAACAAGAAAACATCAAGATCCTTTGTGATCATCCCATGGAAGGTTGGGATGCTCTGCAGAGGAATAGTCTTCATAGGGTCATTCGCCACTTGGTCGATTATGGGGTGCCCTAATGTCAAGGTTTGACCTTGGGGTGGCTAATCTTCCATTTGATCAAAGATGTGCCAATAATCTACGGGGATTTCAAGGGGCACTTCTGGAGTAAGAAAAGAGTTAGCAACCCAAGATGGATTTACAACACTTCCTAGGTCTGGAATCTCAGGAGACCATTGTTCAGACAACTGTGATTCTGCTTTAACAAGCCCACTAGTTTCTCTTTTTCCTTCTCTTAAGTTACAATATTTTCCCTCTTCTAGAGGATCAGATTTTAAACCTATTGTATCTTGTAGAACGTTTTCCAGGTATAGCACAGAATCCTACTGATGCTTGAGACTCTTCTTTTCTTACGATTTCGTCCGTAAAGTTCATTCTCCCAAGGTTCACTAATCCTTTGTGTTTTGTGGGTTTTGGTGGAGGATTCTGCTCTTTTTCTATATTTTTATTTGTATTCATTCATAAAAACAAATTCCTATTTAACCTCTAAGGTTTTTCTGTAAAGAGGGTAGATAAGCAAGCACTTTAATTTTTAGGTACACAGGTTCTTACCTTCCATTTTTAAAACCCAATTCTCATACAACAAATAAATAAAAACAATCACTTGAGACACTCTCCCCAACAACAACACCAAAATGTTGGGTCACTAAGATGTCTTTTTATAGGCAATCTTAATACCTACATTAGTTGTCAACTCGAGGTAAGCCTTTTTATCTCAAGAGTGCCAACACAATATGTGCTGTGAATATAAAGGTTATCTAATGATGAATCATTGCAATCACTAAAGGCTAACTCTTCAATTCAATTCGCACAATTCTAAAAAGAACTATCTATGGAAGAAATTCTCTCTGACACACTCTGCAATTCTATGCAACTTGTTCCGAAATCAATTGAAACTGAATGAAAATAATAATTACACTTAGAGTTGTTCAAATAAACTTAAGACTAATCATACTAAATCAAGTGAGGAAATTATAACTATTGAATCGACATTGTTAATCTATAACAATGCAAATCAATCTACATTTCCCAATTGAACAACAATAGTAAATGAACATCAATCAACAATCGGTAATTGAACATCAAATAGAGATAAAGGATTCCTAAATGGAAAGTGATCTATATTTCAATCTATATAAGTTAATCAGTGTTATCTCTCAAGATCTATGATAACATCTATTCAAATGAACAACAATTTTCTATCAACACGAATTCACTAATTCCAATCAAAGTGCTACTTTAATTATATCTCACGGCTTCACTCCGAATCTATTTGAACAACGGTATGAATAAATAGCACAAACCTTCATGATAAATGAAATAACTAAACATTAAATAAATAACCAAGACTAAATATAAAATTATGACACAAAGGAGCAGTGGAACTTCTTGTGACTAGTCCCAAAGTCACTAGAACCCTCTGCTTAATAAGAACTCAGAATATGAAGATGTATCAAACTCAACCATCTTTCATTAATTTCAATTAACAACTACCACAGTCTCTGATATAACAACATAGATGTTATAAAAAGAATAATTATAGATTATCAAAAGTCTGAACTATATCTAGTTGCCTTTTTTCCCTATATATAACATAAAAGAGAAACTAGATAAAAGTGAACCCTTAAGATCAGGGAATCCTGAGGATTCCACAATATAAAATCTGATCATGTGATCAAATAGGAATTTTCGTGCTGATCTTCCACTTCCTTCTCTACCCAAGGCGTTGTATCTTTTCCCTTTTATGGCCTCATGTTGTTCTGCCAATTGAACAGCTTTTGCCCAATCCACATCTCTGCATACAAAGATAGCAAAGAATCAGTTTTTCGTATTGAATTTTCCTATTCTATCACCAAATAGTTCCATCCAACTTTAGCTGATATTTTCCTCATTTAAATCTATAAACAAAGATAATCGTATAAGGATGAATGGTAAATGTAGCATTTTATGAAGGGAAATCATACCTTTTCCCTGTCCCAACATCCACCAACGTAGAGTGTGAGTTCTTCTATTCAGGGAAAATGATCTTATTGGTAATAAAAATAAGGTTCTTATTAGTGGACTCAACAAGACCATTTCCCCATGGATATTAATTAGCAGAGTGTTTCAATATAATACCATTTTACAATTTAAAATTATATAATATTAATGATGAAAAGTATGTTGCATTTTCAAAAACAAGTGAATTTGGAACATCAAACCTGGAAATGATATTTTTCTTTAGGAAGTTGATGACTTCCTTATTGTTCACTTACTTGAATGGAACTGCTTCTTTCCACTATATAAAGTAGTCTATGGCAATAAGAATATAGCTGTGTTACTTCGAGGAGTGTAGAAAAATCTCACCAATAACATCTAAAACCCATTTTTTAGATGGTACTTCAACAAAAATAGGGTGCAATGGGGAAACTATCTTATTTCCTTCGTCGGAAAACTTCTGACATAATAAACACTTGCAGGCATATGTGGGAGCATATTTGAACAAAATGGGCCAATAAAAAATGGCTTGTGTGACTTTGTGTGTCATAGTGTCACCCACGAAGTGTCCTCCGGCTGGTCCATCATGGAGTTCATGCAACACCTTTTGTGAATCTTGTGCATCTAAGAATCTACGAAATACTCTAATATGGTGATTTCTAAAAAGCACCCAATGTACGAACTGGTAAGATAAAGCTTTTAATCTGACTGCCCTCTTCGATTGTGTGGATAAATGAGAGCGAAAAGTAGCATGCTCAATACACTATCACACATTTTCATATGAAGAGTTTGAGATATTAAGGGGGGTAGCTCTCTCAACATTGTACATCTCGATCTCCTAATCCCATCCAGATAAATCATCTTCAAGTGTATTCACTACTTTTGCTACTAAATGACATAGACCATGGCCCTTGGAACTCGTTTGAGTTCTAGATCATACTATTGTAAACTAGTCATCCAAAATGCTCTTCTCTCACCTAGCTCTTGTTGGACAAACCACGATCTGAATGTTGGGTGTGGCACAAAGATAACACAATGATTCTTCAAAATATAAGGTTGGAATTGCTTCATCACCTTGTGGACTGCATAATCTTGTTTATCAATGGAAGGATAGTTAACTTCAAGTCCTTGTAAGCTAGTAATAATAAAATTTATAGGTCCCTTGTTATTCTGATCATGTTTTTGCGTAAGCATGAGGAAAATAGAAGGATTAGAATAAAAGGTGTAAAGAAAGACAACATTGTTGAAGTTTGGACTATACAGGGCTAGTGCTTCTGTGATCACTTGCTTAATTTAGGAAAATGCATCTTTTTCCCTCTTATCCCACTTGTATACTAAATCCTTCTTCACCCTCTTACATGGGTTTGATCATCTGATAATAATGAGAGATGAACTTGCAGAGAAAGTTTATCTTCCCCAAGAAGGATTGCATGGATTTCTTATTCACTAGGAAGGGAATTTGCATTACATAATTTAACCTTTCAGGGTCCACATTAATCCCACTTTTTACAATGATTTTGCCCAAGATATTTCCCTTGGACATTGCAAAAATTCTCTTCTTGGTATTAAGATATATCCCATATTTTCGACCTCACTCAAAAATTGGCTTCAGATGGTGCAAGTGGTCAAACTGTTTTTTGAAAACACTGCGAAATCATCAAGATACACCACATGATCCAGGTAGATCTTCAGATACAGTGGCATAAGCTCAAAATTTAAAGTGGCAAAAAAACAAGTATCTTGGCATGAGATCGAAGTGCTCGTCACCCTGATTCCAATGGTGTGAACAACACTCCAATCCGAGTCCGGATGATGAAGTTATGGCAAAAAGAAGATTGCCTTGTTCCTTTGGAAAATGAGGTTTTTTCTCTTAAAAAATGGCTTAAAGCCTTTTAAAGACAAATCACAATCAAACAAGTCAATAGGTAGGCTTAAGGCAGGTGCAGCAAAACCCCCGATCAATGATCTCTGACTAAATTGCAATCGGGGGCAAGCGATCGACGATATTAGGATGATCGGATCAACGAATTGGGTCGGCGAAACCCAAGGATAGGACCAGGACCCATGGGCTATAGAAATGCAAGAGGACCGATGCAATACGCCGATATTAGCGATATCGACGATTGGCAGTTGACAATCCCTGCTAACGGGACTATTGAACTAGCGGTATGCCGATTGCGATATGGGGACCAAACTCGATTGTGTTATTAAGCCCAATTTCATATCATTTCAAATACGGGTAAAAGGCTTTCAGTCAGGTTTTTCCAATGTTCTATGTATTATCTATTTAAGTGGAAAAAGGCAATTTTAAAGGGGTTTGTTGCATAGAAAGGTTGGATGGTCGACCTGTCGATCATTTTGAGATAAGGACTTCATTTATAAATAAGACAACCTTCGATTTAAGCATGCTTGTAACCAAAAGAAAGATTATAAAAACCCAATGCATGTAGAATTGCAAGGGGAGAGGATTTTTGGCACACAATTTGAGGTAGGAGTTTGCAGGAGGGGCGATTGATCACTTTGTCTGAATTGGAAAAAATTTTAATGGTTTCTTCCCTTCTTGATGCCACGAAGGTAGTGGTGCTATCCATTTCTCCATCTGAGTTCTCCATTTCTCAGCCATTTTCCAGAATGGAGGTATAAGCCTCCTTTTATGTAACTGATGATTGTATTCTCTTCTTTTCATGCCATTTAATGAATGAAGGCCTCCCCATTGATCGAGCAAGGCCTGGAGACATAGTCCAAGTTTGATGAACTTCGTTGTCAAGTCTTGTTGTCTTCTTTTTGTGTCTTTATGTGTTTTCTTCTTCTTTCTTGTGTCCACATTAAATATCTCTGTTAAGCTGCAATTTCTACATGTGATTCTTTCCATACATATATAAGCAAAAGATCTCTAGATCAAATGGTATCAGAGAAGGGATTTTTAGATGTGAATTGCATGTTTGTATGCTAACAAGAAAGAGGCTCCAAAGAGGCGAAGGGGAACTAGAGCCTTTCAATCCTGAATCGGGGCATGCACATCGAAGGAGAAACATGGAAGATGAAGCTCATCTTGAAGAGGAGTACAATTTCTGCAAAACCTTCTATTCAATGGCAGAGAATGTCGGTAAGTTAGTTTTAAGGCTGGAGAAAGCAGAAGAGAGAAACCTAGAAGAACAAGGTTCAGCGCATGGGAATGGTGGAGAAGAACCCCGTCCTTCTCCTTCCGCGAGTGTAAGTTATTCTTCCTCTCACCACCATAATCATAGAAATTCAAGCGATGCATCTAAGAAACCTTTCTTTAAATTAGATCTTAAATTTGATCTTCCCATGTTTAATGGTGAAAGTAACACAGAGAAGATTAATAATTAGATTAGGCAAATTGAGGTCTATTGCAGGATTTAACAGATCGTGGAGGATGAGGCAAAAATTCAACTAGCCTCTCTATAGCTAACCAGCACCACTCTTGTTTGGTAGAAGAGCAAATTCCAGAGCAATAAGAATGTGGGTAACCTCTTTTCCTCATGGCCTGATTTTATTTCTATGCTAAAGGAACAATTTTATCCCTTGGGATACAAGCCAAAAGCTTTAATGAATTGGTAGTATTTAAGACAAGGAAAAGGTCAGGATGTTCAGAGTTTTACAGAGGAGTTTAGAAAGAAAACACTGAATTTGTGTATTGCACTTGATATGCCTGAAATAGTAACTAAGTACATTGGCTCATTACATCGTTACATTAGGCATTCATTATTGTTGTTTGAATTAACCACTATTGACTCAGCCAGCATAAAGGAAATTCATATTGAGAATAGGGGAAAAAATGAAAGAGATGATCATTCCAGAAAACCACCATTCAAACCTCCCAATGGCAAATATAAAGCAAAATGGAAAGGAAAGGAGAAGAAAACAATAGCCGCCAGAGAAGGAGAAAGGTCATATTGCAATCACTGCAAAAAGGAAGGCCACGATGACGATCACTATTGGAAATAGCACCCAGAAAATAGACCAAAGAAGTATGGAGGAAAGGGCAAGCAGAAGACAGTGGCGACTACATAGCAAGACCTTAGATCTGATTCTAGAGATGAAGCGTTGATCACAATAGCGGGAACAAAAGGTACTCTTACACCTCATGTTAATTCTCAATTTTATGAAGGCACTAGTTACGTAAATGAGTCCCTTCCTAATGATCGAAAGAGAATAGAACTGTTTCATATTAGAGTTGTCATAAATCATACTAAAGTAGAAACTCTATTTGATACTAGATCCCAAGCAAACATAATTACAGAATCATTGGTAAAGAAACTCGGCTTAGAAACAAAACCACATCCAAAACCTTACCCACTTGGATGGATAAATGATAAAGAAAAATTGAATGTAACCAAGCAATGTAAAGTAAAATTTTTAATCGCTTCTAAGCTAGTGGATGAAGTAGAACTTGACGTGATACCATTGGATATCTATGGTATGGTGTTAGGGAGTCTATATCTATATGATAGAAAGGCAGTCTTTTGTCATCATGAAAACAAATACCAAATCACAAAGGATGGGGTAGAATATATTGTAAGGGCTCATCAAAATAAAATCAATGCCAACCTTATAAGTGATGGAAAAATGAAAAGGTTGGTAAATTCTAATAAGGGTCGCATGCTTATGGTTGTAAGGGAAAAATATGCAGAATTAGATGATGCTTTCCAAGGATGCGATCAGGAACATAAACAAGAATTATGTGGATTAATTTCTAATTATGATGAGTTGTTTGAGTAACCAAAGGGATTACCTCCAAAGAGGGAAATCCAACATGAAATCCATTTGCAGCATGACGCTCCTTTACCAAATATTGGCATGTACAGGATGTCCACCATTGAGATGGAGGAAATCAAGAAAGAGGTGCAGGAATCACTAGACCAAGGGGTCATCAAGATGAGCACTTCTCCGTGTGGCTCACCGATTGTCTTAGTCCCAAGGAAAGATGGCACATTGAGGATTTGCATGGATTACCGCACGCTAAACAAAATCACAGCGAAAAATCACTACCCACTTCCATGCATTGATGACTTATTAGATCAGTTAAGGAATGTTGTTATTTCACCAAATTGGATTTGTGTAGTGGTTATCACCAGGTCTGAATTGCAGAGCAGGACATGTGGAAAACTACCTTTAAACCAAACATTGGTTATTCAAATGGATGGTGATTCCATTTGGACTTTGCAATGCTCCAGCCACTTTTATGAGGGTCATGAATGATCTCTTTTGGCCTTTCATTGATGAATTTGTTCTTGTATATTTAGATTATATACTTGTCTTTAGTAAAAGTTGGAATGAACATGTGTGTCATGTGAAGAAAGTGCTTGACGTAATGAAAAAAGAAAAACTCTATGTAAAGTTGTCATAGTGCGAGTTCAGGAAAACCTTTTTGGGATACCTAAGTCATATTGTTCATCATGGTCTGTTGAAAACTGATCCCTCTAAAGTTGAGGCAATTGTAAATTAGGCTAAGCCTACTAGTGTAACTGAGGTCCACATATTTTTAGGTGCAGTCCAGTATTGGAGGAGATTTATCGGCAATTTCTATGTTACTGCAACACCTTTGCACACATTGACAAGTGTGAAATAGGTCTTCCAATGGGGAGGAAGATAACAGAAGTCCTTCTAAACCTTGAAGGAAAATATCAGCACTGCACTAGTCTTAGCCTTACCCGATCTCCAACAGCCATTCGAGATCGAAACCGATGCCAGCGGTTATGCCATGGTAGCTATACTGATGTAGCAAAAGAAGCCAATTAGTTACCATTCTGAGAAGTTTTTTCAGGTTGTGATAAACTATCCCACTTATGACAAGGAGCTTTATATCTTGGTGCAGAGTGTGAAAAAGTGGAAACATTACCTGATCAGCGAGGATACCATCATCCATATGGATCATCAGCCCTTGCAGTACCTTTAGTCACAAACCAAGTTGCAACAATCTCATCATTTGAGGTGGATGGGTTCTCTTCAATAGTTTCATATGGTAATAAAGTATAAGAAGGGCACTAGCAATAAAGTGGTCGATATACTATCTCACCCTCCTATTTTTGTTTCTGTTATTTTGCATAATTCTTCATTGTCTTTTGAGAGTTATGCTGAACAATATGCTAATGATGATGACTTTAAGGAAATTTAAGAAAAACTAACCCATGTTTCATAGGTGGACAACTATCACTTGTAGGGGAAATTGTTGTATCACCCTGGCAAATTGTGTATTCCAACAGGGGAAAGAGTACATGTAATTCGAAAGGCCCACATCGCTTGTGTCTAGAAACTTTGGTGTCGAAAATACTTTATGCCATTTACAAAGATTTTTTTTTTGTACTCATATGAAGAACATTGTGACTCACTATGTAAAGGGTTGTGTGACGTGTTCTATTTCAATGCCCTCTAATAGAAAACTCGAGCTCTACATACCACTCCTTATTCTAAGTCGTCCATGGGAAAGCATGTCAATGTACTTTGTAGGAGGTTTTCCTTTGTCTATAAAGGGTCCATGACTATTTGTATGTCGTCGTTGACCATTTTAGCAAGATGCGTATTCTAATGCCTTGTAGAAAGCAGATTACTGTAGAGTGGATTGCTTATCTTTTCTTTCAACATGTTTGGGTCCATTTTGGGCTGCCCACATTGATTGTGTCAAATCAGACTCTCGCTTTCTTGTAGAGTTTTGGACCAGTTTGTGGATGATGATGGACACCAAGTTGAAAAGAAGCATGTCATTTCATCCACAGACTGATGGACAGACAGAGGTTGTCAACCGCACCGTGGTACACTTGTTACGAGGCTATTGTGGGAAACATCCTAAGTTGTGGGATGAGCATCTCCCATATGTGTAGCATTCCTTCAACAAAGTAGTGCACTCATCTACACAGCGTTCACCATTTGAGACATGTTTTGGTTACCTGCCAAAGGACCCTTTTGACATGGTCTTTGGAAGGGAAGATGACTCTAGTGGATGTAAGGACATGGACAAAGCTCAGCAATTCATTCAGAAGATCCAGTTGATTCACCAAATAGTGCAAGATCAGTTGTAGAGAATTCAAGCCCATTACAAGGATCAACATGACAAAAAATGAGTCGACCATCAATTCCAAGTGAGCAACATAGTGTGGTTCCACATTAGCAAGGACAGGATGAAGGGAGAAGGGAAGAAGTTACAACCAATCCGGTATGGTCTGTTCACCATCTTGGAGAAGATTGGAAACAATGCCTTTCGTCTTCACTTGCTAATATATATGCAAATGTACTCAGTAGTGAATGTGGAGAACTGAAAGTTGTATGAACCACCATTGATCTTGGACACCAATGAGGTGGGTATAGTTCCTACAGTTGATGATTTTGCATTAGAATATCTCGATGAGTTACCTAAAGACATCATCCTTGACAGAAGAACCACGACTTCATGGTGAGGATATGTGGAATACCTTCAAGTTGGTTTCAAGGGGATGCAGCCCAGCAAGGCAAAATGGCTAGAGAAGGAAAGGGTGAGGGAATAATTCCCTCACTTGCCAATTGACTAATGAAATCTTTTGATGGTCCAAAATCTCCTCAATGGGGAGGATTGATCCAGGTGGATCTTTAGATATAATGGCATGGAAAATCTCAAAATTCAAAGTGGCAAAAAAGTAAGTATATTAACATCATATTGAAGTGCTTGTCACCTTGATTCCAATCCTGCGAATGACACTCCAATTCGAGTCCGGATGATGAAGTTATGGAAGAAAGAAGATTTCCTTGTTCCTTTGGAAAATGAGTCTTTTTCTCTAAAAAAACGACTTTAATCCTTTAAAAGGAAAATCGCAATTAGAGAAGTCAAGAGGCAGGCTTAAGGTAGGTGCAACGGAACCCACGATCAACGATCTCCGTCTAAATCACAATCGGGGGCAAGCAATCAGCAATATTAGGATGATTTGATCGACAGATCTGGTTGGCGAAACCCAAGGGATAGGACTAGCACACCTGGGTGGTAGCGATGCGATAGGGCCAGTTTGATATGCCAATATCAGTGATATTGGTGATCACCGATTGGCGATATCAGTGATTAGTGATTGGCAATCTCTGCTAACAGGACTATTGAACCAGTGATACATCGATTGTGATATGGGGGCCAGACCCAATTGTGTTATAAAGCCTGATTTCATATAATTTGAAATCTGAGTAAAAGGCTTTCAGTCAGGTTTTTCCAATGTTTTGTGTATTATCTATTTAAGCGGAAAAGGCCAATTTAAGTGCGCTTGTTGCATAGAAAGGTCAGACGGTTGGCCTGCCAATCCTTTCGAGACAACATATTCTATTATAAACAAGACAACCTCTAATTTAAGCATGCCAGTAACCAAAAGGAAAATTATAAAAACCCAATGCACACAGAAGTGTAGGGGGAGAGGATTTTTGGCACACAATTTGAGGCAGTAGATTGCAGGAGGGGCAATTGATCATTTTGTTTGAATTGGGTAAATTCGATATGGTTTCTGCCCTTCACGATGCCACGAACGCAGTTGTGCTATCCATTTCTCCATCTGAGTTCTCCATTTCTCAGCCATTTTCTATAATGGAGGTATAAGCCTCATTTTATGTAACTGATGATTGTATTCTCTTCTTTTCATGCCATTTAATGAATGAAGGTCACCCCATTGATCGAGCAGGCCCCAGAGACATAGTCCAAGTTGGATGAACTCCGTTATCAAGTATTGTTGTCTTTTTTTCATGTCTCTATGTGTTTTTTTCTTCTTTCTTGTGTGCACATTAAATTTCTCTATTAAGCTACAATTTCTACATGTGATTCTTTCCATACATCTATAAGCAAAAGATCCCTGGATCACCACCACACTCTAACCAATAACACTATGGAATGTGATTTCCATCACATGTTAGAAAGTTGCATCGACATTAACTAGCCCAAAACAAATTATTTCGAAACTGAATGTGCCCCACTTCATTTGAAATGTCATTTTAAGTTTATCATACTCTGAGACTAGAACCTGGTTGTAGCCTAAAAATTTGTCATGCAGAGAAAACTTTACTGACCCTGATACTATCTATAATATCTAATCCATTGACGACATTAGATAATTGTCTTTGTCTGAGGAGTGGATAATATTTCATAAATCTATGCACAAGTGTATTTCCATGGAATTCTTACTCGGTGGGATCATATTAGAAACCTATGTCAAATTTCGCACTTTCTAAATGATCCACGCATCGAATAACTTCCTGAACTCCCTTTGAAAGAGGGGCTCAAGCGTCGGATGTACTTTCAATATCATCTGCTAAAAAGGCTTGGCCCCTTCCTTTATTGGAATAACATGTTAGATTTTTCGTGTGTCATAAGTTTTAAGCTCATCATGCAACCACACAAACACATCTATGTGAAATCTTGAAAATGAAGATAAAGGCTTGTCTCTCTTGGGGTATACAACAAGTACCGAATATAACAAACTTTAGATCTTCTTCGTTCCAAGATTAATCTGCTCATGGCGACAATGTTGAATTGTGATTTTTAGCATTTCTTGGTCCTCTAAAGCAATTTTCCAAGTAATTCAACATCTCTAATGATACCATGCCCTTAAACATGGGGTTCTATTTGCTTCCTTGAGTTAAATCTTGCAACATTCTATCATTCTTGTCTTCGTCAATGGTTGCATCTTTGAAGATAGCATCATTTGACATGAAATGTATTATCTACTGGTCATCATTGAAAATACAGAAACTAGTGATATTGTTAGGGATGGATGGCTTATAAATATTTTCAGTAGAAAAATAGTCCCTAATTGGTGACAACCTAGCAACAACATTTTCTAATGCATTCACAGCTACATTACACATTCTAGGAACATACACAATATTGAAACCTTGGATTGAGAGATCAAATGTTATACCTCTTGTTGATAACTTTCCAAATAAGGAGACACACAATGTATAGAATTTTGTACCTAGCGTACAACAATCCCAGATTCACCTATTGCATTACAAGCCCCAACTTTGAACTTAAAGGCTTTCCTTAAAACCGCGATTATTGCTTCATATTTTGCAGTGCTATTAGTGCACTCAAAGTCCAAGTGGCAAGAGATCAGGTGTTTCCTTTGTTACGGGTCTACTAAAACAAAAACCATCTTTGGAGCACTCCTGTGTATTGGAATCATCAAAATACAAAATCCAAATTTCATAAATACAAGAGATATTGCCTACACTAGTAATATTATTATCTACTATACATAGGTCATTTCCTCCAGTTGAACTAGAAAGGCGTTCCAACTATGTGTGTGGTGGGGATGGGAAAGGCTAAGCAAGGTAGAATCGAAGGTCAATCTCCAAAAAGCGATTTCTAAAAATTAAATCTGCAAAATCAACATGCTCATTTTTTCCTTTAAAGGGTGTAAGAATGTGTTCCATGTAAGCTTATGATTCCACCTACATTTGGTTATTGATTCCCTTATACGAAATCCATAAATGTGACCATTCAGTAGGAAAATATCCCTATAGTTTTCTAGACCAGTCTCTACTTAGCTAAATCGTGTAGGCTTTTGGAATGTCCAAAATGACTATGTTTATGCACTAGTGAACTCGATGATAAGATGATAGGAAGATAAGAACATTTCTAAGTTGACCAATAGCTGGAAAAGAGTCCTATCCAAATGAATGATCTAAGCATCAACCTTATCCCATTTGGACTTAATTTTCTTGGCAAAAATTATTAGCATTCTGTTTATGGATGCACCAGAATCAACTAAACAATTGTGAACATTGTAATTGAAAATTTTGAAAGTCAATAAAAATGGAGGGTAGAAAGTGTTAGCTTCTAATGTCAATGCCTTAAGAACTAATTCTAGGGGCCTAGAAGACTTACCAAATCTCTTCTACAAATAATAATCATTGTTACCTAAGGAAGGTTGGTCAAGGGCTCATAGAAGAATTTCCTATTGGATGGCTATCCTTGTAAGCTTGAATATCGAAATATTTGTGTGAGCTTTCTTCATGTCTTTCACTATATTATAATCCAACTTAGCAGAAATTTTGAAGTGTTTGGAGGAGTGGGTTTGCTAACACTTATGGAGTAGTAGAATTTCTTTCAGTGTTGGCATAAGTTCTCTTTACAGTGGCATCATTTCCAAACTTGTTTTTGGTGTTCTGAGTCGAGCCAATAGGTGGTATGATTTTTCCTAACAAGTTTTCCTTCATCTTTTTCCTCTTCATCTCTTCTTCGAGCTAAGGGCGTTGGCTCCTCATCTTGTATTGACTATTCTATTTTTTATTTGAGACCTCACTCCATGGTTCTTCTTCAGCATTCTTGTTCTCAATAGTGAAAACACAATTGAAAGTATTCATTGCATGTATGATACCCACAGTCTCTTTAGTTGAAGTGGATTCTTCATTTTCTTTTGTATGCTCAATCTACTCATCTGAAAATACTATGTCAATGATGTGTTCATATAGAGCATTCATGTTGTGATTCCATTGTGGGCATGTCTTCTCTTAATGATATTCTTAATGAAAAGATCAATATTGGTCCATGCCCACGCTCTCATCATTTAGCACGACATTTGCACTTTGTGCAGACTTAGCAACTAACTATTACTTTGTTACTGTTGTTGGTACTTCTTAGGAAGTTGAAATTTGGGGGCTTGTTGTTCATAATCATCTTGCTTGTGCTATTTTTTTAACTCTACCAACTCATTGGATAGACCCTCGATAGATTTCTAGATCAATAGCTTCTTTATCCTTAGCCATGTTTGAAAAGGTTTGAGTCCTTTTTCCATTCTCCTTGGAGTCTTTAGATGATTCATCATTTACAATGACTACAATTGCATGCAAGTCCTTTACAACTGTGATGGTTTCCTTGATTTTTTTAATCAAAGTTTCTTTCGCAACTCTCTTTAAAAACTGTGAAATGCTTCTCGACAAGGTAGAAGAGTAGTAATCGATTCTGATGGAGGAATGAGGTGTTGTATCTAGAGGAAATTTGTTCAATGCCTAATTGAACCTCTCATTAAAATCTTTGACCTTTTCTTTGGCCCGCATATTCATATTCCCTAAATCCTTTAATAACATGGTTGGGGTTTTGTCATCAACAAACTTTTCAAGGAACAAATTTTTAAACCACCTCCAACTCTGAATTGAATTTGTGGGAAGACTATGATACCAAGAAAATTCTCTACCATATAAGGTATAAGGAAATATTATGCATGCAACATCATCATAATGTACCTCGAGCATATATAGGTGTAAATAGAAGTTATTTGAATGGTATTCCACTTTGATTTCCTTGTGAGGATCATATTTCCTTAACAAGTTTCCCAGGTGTGTTGGCATCTTATGTAAAATACCTGAAATATTGAGTGGGCCCTAAGTCATCCAATCTAGATCTTGGTTTTCCATGTCTTCATCTCTATACTCCTCATCTTCTTCATAATCTAAGGAATCTTCTTCGTGACCACCTAACCCGTGGAAAGTTTCATCTAAGAGCGCAATGTTCCCCCATCACTCTTGTTGAAATATAGAGGTTGCTCTGGTTTTTTAGTGTTCTCTACAGACTCTGCCAACTCTTCAAGGGTAGCAAAAACTAAATCTTCCAATTTAGAAACCATTATCCTGGTAGGAGTTGTTTCTTTCTTCTTTAGAAAACAAGGAATATTATGTGCTCTAAGAATTAATCCAATAACCTTATAAAAATTATGAGTTATGGGTCTAATTTCTCGGATGTGCTTGTAAGAGACTTCACAAATTTGTTCAAGGATGACTTGAGAAGATCTGCTTATTTCAGGAATATCAGTCGGAGAGGATGTGAGAATTTTGTTGCCTTCTCCAAAGGAAGTATATTTTGGGTGGGTGGATTTATAAGCCATAAAAATCTGGTTTCCCTCCTTTTAGTGCCAAAAATATTGAGATTAGTGGACCTGCTAGCATTCAAAGGGGCTCCCTGATATAAGGTCCTAATTAGACCTCACACTATATAGTGTAGGAGCCCCATCCAGAATATGGCTCAGTTGTCATCTACTTAAATATTTTCCTTATCTTAAGTTGGTAGCAAGAGAGAATCACATATGTGCCTTTGAAAATTAAGTAAGTGTGCTTGGTGAATCCTCATTTGTAGGTACATAAAGGTTCTTCTACTACGAATTGGAGAGCAAGTGAGCCTCTAAAAGAGATATAATAGTGCCACTCTAGCATAAACACAAACAAACAGAAAATATATGTCTAACATCCAACGAAATAGTCCACAAAGATGTGACCAAGATTACAATCATTATTGAACATTCTCAATATGATAAGCATTAAAATAATTGAAATAGTTTAACTACTTTAGTATAGGTGAAAATAAAATATGAAACATAAACATTTACATAATAGTCTTACAAATATTCATAATCCATTCACTAAAACATGTTGGCCATCAGGCTTCAAAGATTAAGTAAAAGTCCCAAGATGCACACACACACACACACACACACAGATATATATATAACGAGCATCACTAGCTCCAATAGTGGAGCATTGGAGCCACTACTTTCTCCCAAAAAGTACTACTCTTTGTCTTTTTGATGCCTTATGGGGGAAGCAATGGTGAAAAGTATTTTGCTTGTACAATGAGGGTGTATATATAACAAATGTGGTGATCCTTCACCTCCCTTGTGACTCTTAGACTACCCTCCTGACTGATTGATTTCCCTGTGACTTTTCAACTCTTAGATGACTCTTTACATTTTTCACATTCCCTTTGGACTTCCACTTTTCAATACTTTTCGAATGAAAAATTACATAATCCACAAAATGATGTGGCACATGATGACTCGTGACATGACATGACATTCATGATATGGATTGCATGATGACATGGAAATTTCAAGCCATTATTTGTTGATGCTTGCTTTATGTCTTCTTGAAGATAGAATATGGTCTCTTCTTCCACCTCCATATGGCTAAAGATAAGGAGTCTTAAATGTTATTAGATCATGTGTTATTGTCAGAAATTTATCTCCATTTCCTTCCTCCTGATTGATCAACTTGTATTTGTAGCTACATAGGTGTCTTATAGCATGATCTCCTTCTCCATCTCCTTCTTCATGATCCTATCATAGTATGATAGGGTACCTGCATCTCCAATTCACTCATGACAAGGCGACATGAGTTCGATAAACCCCTAGTCTAAGATGTTGCATGATGATCCACTAACTGAGCTAGAAATCAAGGGCAGGCTAAGCGAGAGGGTAAGTGACTACACAATTACAAATATCGCAATCAAGGTTCATGTCTGAGCATTGAGACTATGCAATGCGTAGTTCTTGCTAGACTTGGCTTGAGGATTACACAATTGAGGGATTCGAGGAGACATACTCAGGGCTTGAGCATTGAGATTTCCCACTATGCAGTGTTGGAAGGACAAGGAAGGTAGATGAGTGTGCAATTGTGTAGTTCAGGATCTTCAAGGCTGAGATTTAAGGACTAAGACTACCTAATATGTAGTTATGGGCTGAATAAAAGGGAAAATTGCGCAGTTTTGGAGCTCACGGTTTGGGCTTAAGCATTGAGATTTCACAGTGTGTAGTTTTGAGAGGTATAAAGTATGAATTGCGTAGTTCCAAGAGGAAAGGTTGTTGATTAAGGGTTGAGATTGTGCAATGCACAGTTCAGGCTGGCAGAAAGAGGCTGAGTGGCACAGCCGAAAAGTTTTCCTGATTTGACTAAGTGTCAAATCAGTGAAAGGAAGATAGGAAAATGCATGACTGTTAATATGATCACACACTCAGATCACTTGACAACACAACATGAAACATTTAGAACACATGAAAAATATCCTCTGCTTAATGCGACTGATTTATACTGCTACTGATTTATGAAAAACAAAATAAGGATAAACAACATAGAATCAACGATAAACAAAATAAGGATAAACAACATAGAATCAACGATGGATATAGTCTGGAGTGTACCAAAACTTTAGAGAACAAAACCTATTTTATATATTATAACATGCTAACCATGCTAAGTATATGCTGTCACAAAGCTTATTACAAACATTAACATGCGAACCATGCAAATAAGATACAGGTATATGCACCTACAAAGCTCATTACAGACGCTATAACATACGAACCATGCAGCGTAGAGGCTATATGCTAGTAATCGAGAGATGTATTATCCAGAATCACATTTAGTGTGAGCAAAAGAGAGCTGGTTATGGGCTAAATCGTAGACAATGTGGAAATTCTGCTGTTGAATGTTTCCAAATACGGATGTATAACCTGGCGGCCCTGCGTTTCCGAACGCAAGGCAAAGTAACCCATCAAGTGATACGAAGGAATTATTTTGTGGCAGAACATATTTTGCACCACCTGCAAAGTGAAAACTAATAGTTGGAAGCCGAAGATGAGAAGTAGCATTGTAACAAAGATCAAAACCGAGTTGACTTGAATTATTAGCTGGCTGAGCTTGAATGTTGGATCGCACAGCAGACAGAAAGAGCGTGTATGCCGGATCGACCAAGTATGTTATAGTCGTTCCAGAATCAATGAAAAGGCCTCCGGTTCCGTTGGGTAAAAGTTTGAATGTGTCCTTGGGAATGGGGAGTGCTTTACCGGCCACGCTGATTCCAAGGAGGCTGAGATAGTAAAAAGTGGGGTTGGCCTTATTTTGAAGGAGAGGAGTGACTCTAAAATGAGATCCGTAGGTAGCAGCCGTGCCCAAGAATAAGGGGCTGATCGCTGAGTCATTATAAATGGATCCTAAACAATAGGAAAATATGTTGTCAATGGAGGATCCAATCTGGGAAATTAGTGACAGAGGCCCTCTTCCAAGACCTATTATACCGGCCGAGTACGAGAAAGGAGGCGATAAATTACCGCCTTGATCGCGACCGCAGCCGAACGCAAGGTTGAAGGAGGCTGTCTGTACTGTTGGGGAACGGGCTGTCGCTGTCCCCAGACGGAAACTCTCGTATGCTAAGACTCCTTGGGTATAGGTAGAATCTCCGTATCCATAGGCATAGATGCAATTTGCGAGCAAATCACAGCCATCGGGTGAGGATAAATTCAGGGCTGCACAAAATTGGTTAGAGCAAGAGATATTGGTGTAAGACGAGGATTGGAAGGGATTATAGATTGGATCATTCTGAGCAACACATGAATTCCCACAAGGTTGGCACTGCGTCCAGATCAAGTCGCTGCCTGTGTCGAGGATGAAATGCAAATATAAGGGAACCGGAGATCCTATGCCCACCTGCATCAAAAATTCTTCGTCTCCAGCGCTAATGGGGCTGTAGTAATTCTCAGCATTCTGGGAAGTCGAATGTTGCAACCTGCGCTGCCTGATACGACTTCGTTCAATAGCACGGCGCAGTCGTTCTGCAATTGAAAGGTTCTGGCCGCCGCGCAGTAGCGGAGAGAGATGGGAGTCTCGACGTATAAGATCCACTCTTAAAGTACGACCAGTTGGATCAGTGGGAATTGCTTTCATCTCGGCCTTGGTGGCACAACATCCATGATACGATAAAGCGTACACAGTAACCGCAGCGATTAACATAACACGTAAAGCGCTGAGTGTTGCCATTGTCCAGCACCAGAAACAACTGTCTTCAACAATATGATGATGAAAACGTACAGCATCCACCGGATTTATGTAGACGCTCCCGAGAGCTAGTTGCAGGACCAAGCTCTATGATGAATTGACCTGAATCTACCGGATAACAATTTCAATTCAACATTCGCAATCATCATCCATGACGCTATCTTCAAATGTCATTGGCAGATTTTGGAATTATCTTAGATTCTCGGAATATCTTAATCTTAACTCCGTTGGTAGGAGATGTCAATTGTTTGAACTTTCTCATGACAGTCATACTCAGGAAATCTACCAGCTAACTAAATCAAGTTAACTCTGAGTTTTTGCTTCTTAAGTTTGAGGATCTATCTCTAACTTAATTCCATGGTAAATATTTTAATATTTTGATTCTTAAGAATAGGATTAAATAATTAACTTCAAATTCTACTAGAATTGAATTTTTCCAAAATATTTCCAAAATCTAAGCCATTAGAAATAGAAACCCCTACTCTTAGTCCTCTAAAATATTTCCAAAATCTAAGACATTAGAAACGGAGTTGTCTATAATGCGACTTTTTGGAGATTCCGGTGACGGAATCCGGCGGAAGAAATGAGGTTAAATCTTGATTTTTAGCAGTTAAAATGGTTTTTTAACTGCATATTTGGATTCAGCGCCCTGAAAAACCCCTGGGACACATTGATTGTGCAGAAACTAGCTATCAAACTTGGGATTCCAATGAATTGCTGCCGGATTTTGACTGGAAAAATCAGCCAGAAAGGCTTTCAAAAAGTCGCGTTATAGACTACTGCATTAGAAACCTCTACTCCTAGTCCTCTGAAACGAGTTCAGCGAGGAAGGTCGTTGGCGCAAGCAATTACTACGTAGTATGCCATGCACGTAATATGACATGAGATGGTGGCATATGAGTGGGTCCGTTTGAATGCACCTCCGAGTCATGCCGTTTTACCTTGATAGCTGCACCCACCATTTGATGCCATGGTGATGGGAGCACCCATCGCTTGCAATCTTACTCGCTCACTCCGCAAATCTTTGTCACGATTCATGCTCATTCTGAAACCTAGCCGTGTTGATTTTTTTACAACAAAAAAACCTAAAATCAAGATTCATGCTCTTCGTAGAAGCTTGCCATCTAGACTTTGAAGAAAAATCATTGCTCAAAGCTGCTATATTCCAAGTTAAAAAAGAAAAAGTGTCCATGTCATCGGTGTTAATTTATAGTATCGAGTCACTCTAACACAAAGCTTTAATATATTTAGATTTTTTATATCACGAGATAGTCCACAATCTTTATATAAAAATATTTTATATTTTTACAAATTATTTACCATTAATGGTTTTATATCTCAAAAATATTATAAGATAAAAATTTTCATATATCAATATATTATTAAAGATTATTTAAATATTTATTTATTGGATTAATTGAGTTTAGTTTTGGTGATTGTAAACAATTATTATTAATATGTTAATTTTTTGATGTTTTGGAATATAATACTTTTGTTGTGCTCTTAAATGAGTCTATATTGAGGGCTCACCTAGTACCAAAAACGTATTTTCTTGCCTTTGGGTGGAGAGGGAGGGTGACTTTCTTTCCCAGTCACTACCTAATGCCCAAAATTTTTAGATAGACTCGAGGGTTAGCTCAATTGGTCGAGTCCCCGCCATTAAAGCACCTTTGCTATTGAGAGGTCATAAGTTCAATTCTCTTGACACTCTTGGGGTCAGTATCCATGTTTGAGCCAAGAGGAAGTGATCCCTTCGGGTGGATCTTCTTGGTACAAATATTTCGTGGGCGTAGTCGTCACTGCACCACATAGAAAAAAATATTAAGAATTTTTTTTTAAAACTATGGTAGATTGCTAACACATTTTATCTACCACTATAACACCAAGAGTATATACAAAAATATATGATCTAAAAAGAGTGAAGATGTCACCTATGTGGGGCACAATATCACAAGGAGCCAAATATGTCACTTTGAATTAATGTTAATGCGAGAACAAACTATGCTATCAACTAGTTGAGCTACCAAGACCAAGATTTTAGTAAGTAAATGTGAAAATTCTACTACAGTAGCTAATTTATTTCACCCAATGATCTCTCACAATAAGTTATTTATGAAAACCCTTCAGTAAACATTAAAATAAAATCTATTGTAGTTATCACATAATTACATAGAGAAAATAACAATGATAGATAAGCCCAAGAATCAATCACATCAACATAGTTGTTTTTGGACAATTGTCCCCAAAAAAAGCCAATGTGCGAAAATCAGTGTAGCAAATGAAGGTTTTATTAATATTCAACAACAATCACTTCACAAGGAATGATTTCATAGAGAAATTGAGACTCTTCTGAGAGAAAACACCCGAGACAAAGTTCCTCCTCCTGCTGGAGAAGTTTTGACACCCCGGAGACCCTTCATCCACCTCTATGTCACTTCTACGTCACTATGCGTCACTCTGCATCAATCTGCGTCAGCGTGCACGAGGACTGTGTTTCCAATGGTGCTATCTACCCACTCTTCCCTCTGTGCTATCTCTCAAATTCGCTTTTCACTTGGAGCTTAACGCCGTTCTCACTCTGAAGCAGAAGATGTGAGTCATCCATATGTGTAATGATTCACTCAATAAGCTATGAACAGGGGATGACCGAGAATCTGCATATGATCCTATGCATCATGTACTTCTTAATGTTGATGTACACTTCCAAATTCTCCAAGTTCTCCCGATTTTTTTTTTTTGCATGAATGTGTTGTATATACCGCTCCATGTGACCTTAGTAGACTTATCAATGAAGCATTGTGTGTCTTCATTAATGGTAATGGCTGGCTTGGTAACTTCAACTTCTTCCTTTGTGCTTATTTCCGAGACTTCTTTGGAAGCCACTTTACGAGGAGGCATGGCACCAACAGATGATGAAAGGGAGACAATACTTGTAGCTCGAACACCTGTCTATGGTAGCACACTCATAATGACAAGATTAGTTTTATGCAACCTAACTAAGCAACAATATATCATAAATCACGTACAAAGAGCCATCTAACGTAACTGATCATGAAAATCTATGAATAACAGTACAAAATCACTTGCCTTCGGTTGTAGCCATGATCAAGGCAATATTTTATCGCCTCCTTTCTCCTACTCGACCGATATAATACATCTTCGAAGAGGGCCTCTGTCACTAATTTCTCATATTGGATCCTCCATTGAAAACACATTTTCCTATTGTTTAGGATCCATTTATAATGACTGAGCGATCATCCCTTTATTCTTGGGTCTCGCTGCTGCCTACAGAGCTCATCATTTGAGAGTCACTCATCTCCTTCAAAATAAGGCCATCCCTACTTTTTACTATCTTAGCCTCCTTGGAATCAGTGTGGCCAATAAAGCACTACCCATTCCCAAGAACGCATTCCAACTTTTACCCAACGGAATCGAAGGCCTTTTCAATGATTCTGGAATGACTGTAATGTACTTGGTGGATCCCACATACACCCTCTTTCTGTTTGTTGTGCAATCCAACATTCAAGCTCAACCAACTAATAATTCAATTGAGCTCATTTTTTATCTTTGTTACAATGATAATTCAAATCTTCGACTTCTAACCATTACTTTTCACTTTGCAGGTGGTCCAAATTTGTGAAATATGTTCTACGAAAAAATAATTCCTTCATATCACTTGATGGGCTACTGTGACTTGCATTCGGATATGCAAGGTATCCAACATCCGTATTTGGGAACATTCAACAATGAAATTTCCACATTATCTACAATCTAGCCCATAACCAACTTTCTTTTGCTCACATTAAATGTGATTCTAGATAATAGCTCTTTTGATTTCCTTGTAGTGGTTTTAGGCACTGGCATGTTTACTAGCATATAGCCTCTAGGCTGCATGGTTCATACATTATAGTCTTTATAATGAGCTTTGTAGGCAAATATACCTGTATCTTTGCATGGTTCGCATGTTAGTGTTTGTAATAAGCTTTGTGACAACATATACTTAGCATGTTATAATATATAAAATAGGCTTTCTTCTCTAAAGTTTTGGTACACTCCATACCTTATTTTTTTTTCTTTATAAACACTATATTCATCATTGATTCTATATTGTTTATCATTATCATGTGTTTTCATAAATTAGTAGCGATATACCGGGGTCGTGGTGCAAACATTCTTAATCGTGTATATGTATATATATATATATATAGGAGTGATTCCAAAGGTGCAGAGGTGCATTCTGCAGCCCTAATCATGTATATCTATCTATCTACACCCTCCTACTGGACTACACTCTTTATATATATATTTTTCAAGAGTGTAGGTCAATATAAAAGTGAAGTTTGGTATAATGGTAATAATATTTCTTATCTATTAACATT
>APFE031579956.1:127638-138716 GCA_000404065.3 Pinus taeda | reverse complement strand
AAAAAAATCAATACGCAGAGTAAAATGATATTAATATATATTTACAAATATATTAGTAATATATTGTTTCCGCTATAACTTTTTTCAAAATTTTTCCCTTCACTTAATTTTGGAGCTTATTTTGACTTCGCATGTTTTTGTCATAAGTATTAAGATTTGTTCCATGTGTTTTCTTTAAGTGTCCTTGTTCCATTTGCAAGAAAATCAAACTGTCGTCTTTTAGCATGTGGAGTTTCACACAATGCACAAAAGCCAATTTTGGTCGTTTCAAGGGGAAAGTTTTCTATAAGTTGGTCTTACATGGTAAACATGTATCACCCTCATTTCCAAAGTTTCAAGCATTGCCACACAAGTGTTGTCACGATCGTTACAAAGTGTATCTTTTGTTTCACACTTGGTGTAGGTCATTGCAAAGTTGTCGCATTGTAGAGAGGATGTTGTTCATGTGTTTTGAGTGTTCCTGCATGTTGTGTCATCAAGTGATCTAAATGTGTGATCATGTTTGAAGTCATGCTTTTTACCATCTTCCTTTCACTGATTCAGCACTTAGTCAAATCAAGAAAACTCCCCGATTGGGCCACTCAACCTCTTTCAACCATCCTCAACTACGTATTGTGCAGTCTCAACCCTCAAGAAACATCCTTCCCTCTTGACACTACACAGTTTCTACCTCCCAAAACTGCACAGTACACAATCTCGGTGTTGAAGCCCAACCCCTCAACTCCAAAACTGCGCAATTTGTCCCTCTAGTCAGCCCTAAATTATGCATTATGTATTCTCAATCCTTAAACCTCAGCCTTGAGCTCCTGAACTATTCAATCACCTAACCTCCTTGTCCTTCCAACACTTCACAGTGAGAAATTTAAGTGCTTAAGCCCTTAGCCTGACTCCTTGAATCCATCAACTACGCAATCCTCAAGCCTAGTGTAGCCTGAACTATGTATTGCAGAGTCTCAAGGCTTAGACCTAACCCTTGGCTACTTGAGCTATGCAATTCCACAGTCCCTGAGTCTCTCCCTCAGCGTGCCACAAAGTTCCAGTTCAATTAGTGGATCACCATGTAACATATTAGGTTAGTGTTTTATCAGACTAATGTCCTCTTGTCATGAGTTAACTGTAGATGCAGGTAGTCTATCATACTATGACAGGATGATGAAGAAGGAGATGGAGAAGGAGACAATGCAAGAAGATAGCTCTATAGCTACAAATACAATTTGATCAATAAAGACTAAGTAAAGGGACATCAATTTGCGACAACAACTGAAGATCTAATCACACTAAAGACTCCTTACCTTTAGCCATATGGAGATGGAAGAAGAGAACATGTTTTATCTTCAATAAGGCACAAATCAAGAAACAAAAAAGAATGGATTTACATTTTCATGTCATCATGAAATCCATTTCATCAATGTCATGTCATGTCATGAGTCATCATGTGCGAAATTAATTTGTGGATTATGTAAATTCTTATTTGAAATGTATTGAAAAGTGGAAGTACAAAGGACATGTATAGAACATAAAGAGTCATGTAAGAGTTGAAAAGTCATTGGGTAGTGAAAACAATCATCAGGGTAGTCCGAGAGTCACAAGGGAGTTGAAGGATCGCCCCATTTGTTATATATACACCCTCATTATACAAGAAAAAGAATTTTCCCTATGGCTTCTCCCATAACACATTAGAGGGACAAAGAGTTGTAATTTTGGGGATCAAGTAGTGGATCTAACACTCCATTATTAGAGAAAGTGATGTTCATTGTATACATGCATCTTGAGACATTTACTTAATATTTGAAGTTTGATGGCCAACATGTTTTCATGCATGGATAATGAATATTTGTAACATTGTTCTGTAATGTTTATTATTCATTTTTTCTTTTCACCTATACTAAAGTAGTTGAACTATTTCGGTTATTTTAGTGCTTATCATATTGAGAAGGTGTTGTAATGGTTGTAATGCTCGTTGCATCTCTATGGGCTATTCTGTTGGATGTTAATCGACTCTTTTCTGTCTATGTGTGTTTCTGCTAGAGTAGTACGATTACCTCGCTTTCAGAGGCTCACTTCCTCTACCCTCTACAGTAGAAGAACCTTGATGTACTTGCAACCGAACATTCACGAAGTACACTTCCTTGCTTTTTGAAGGTACACCTGTGCTTCTCTCTCTTGCTGATAGCTAAAACCAAGGAAAATATTTAAGTGAACGGGTACCGAACTATATTTCAAATGGGGCTCCTACACCAAAGAATGTGAGGTCTAATTGGGACCTTATATCAGGGAGACCCATTTGAATGTTGGAAATTTCAACGGTGTCAACATTTCTGATGGTATTGGACATGTATTGAATACTTTTGGTTGTGTGTTCATTGTTGAGAACATGAATGCCAAAGAACCACCACTGAGTGAGGTCCCAACTCAAAAACAGAATAGTCAATATGAGTTGAGGAGCCAAGGTTTTATTCCTAAATAAGAGCCAATGAGGAAAAAATTAAAGGAACGCTTGTTAGAAAAAATGACACCGCCTGGAAAATTGACTCAGAACACCAAGAACAAGTTTGGAAATGTTGCCACCACAAATAACACTTCCACCCATAGTAAAAGAAAGTCTACGACTCCGAAAGTGTTAGAAAAAGCCACTTCTCGGAACACTTCGACAATGCCTGATGTGCCAGATTATAATATAGTGGAAGACATGAAGGAATCTCGCACAAATATTTCAATCTTCGAGCTTACAAGGATAACTAGGCAACGAGCACTACTTCTCCAAGCCCTTGGCAAGCCTTCCTCACGTAACAATCCTTCTTCTTTGCATAAGGGCTCTGGTAAGTCTTCTACTCCCCTAGAATTATTTCTTAATACATTTACATTAGAAGTTAACTCTCTCTGCCCTCCATTTCTGTTTACTTTAAAAAATTTCAATTATAATCTTCACAATTATTTAGTTGATGCTGGTGCATCTGCAAACGTAATGTCATTACCTATTGCCAAGAAAATAAATGCCAAATGGGATAATATTGATGCACACATCATCTGATCACCAAGCTCACAAGGTCATAAACATAGTAATTGTGGACATTCGAAAAGCCTACAATGTACTCCTAAGTATAGACTGGTCTAGAAAATTATAGGGGTATTTTTATACCGTTTGGTTGCACTTATGGATTTCGTATAAGGACATGAATAACCAAATTTGGGTGGAAGGATAACCTTAAATGAAACACACTCTTAGACCCTTCAAAGGAAAAAATGAGCATGTTTCTTTTGTAGATTTAATTTTTGGAAATTTATTTTTGGAGATTGGCCTTTGATGCTACCTCACTTAGTCTTTCCCAGTCCCACTAGACACACAGTTGGAACTCCTTCTTAGTGCAACTGGCAGAAATGACCTATGTACAATAGATAGTAGTAGTAGTACTAGTGTAGGGAACAACTCTTGTATTTATGATGTTTGGATTTTGTATTTTGATGGTTCCAAGGCACAAGAGGGCTCTTGAGCTAGTTGTGTTTTAGTAGACCCATAACAGAGGAAACACTTGATGTCTTTTTGCTTGGAAAATGAGTTCACTAATAACACTACAAAATATGAAGAACTCATCGTGGGCTTAGAGACAGTCGTTTACCTCAAAGTTGAGGTTCTTAAAGTAATAGGTGACTTTGAGATCATTGTATGATAGGTACATAATAGTATACATTGTGTGTCAACTAATTTGAAAAGTTATCAACAAGAGCTATGATATTTGATTTCTCAATTCCCAACTTTAAATATTGTATATGTTACGAGAATGTGTAATGCAATTGTGGATGCATTAGCAAATGTTGTTGCTAGGTTGTCACCTCTTAAGGATGATTTTTCTATTGAAAATATTTATAAGCAATCCATAGCTAATAATATCACTAATTTGTGCATTTTCAATGATGACCAATAGATACTGCATTTCATGGAAAATGCTAATGTGTTCATAGATGCAGTCATTGATGAAGACTAGCGTGAAAAACAATTGCAAGCTGAAGCTTGAGCAAGAAAAGAGAAGCCCATGTTAAAGGTTGTGGTATCATTAGAAAATATTTATAACTTGCAAAATCCCTTTAGCGGACCATTCAACGCTAAAACTCATAGTTTGACACTATCGCATGAGAAGATTAATCTTGGAATGAAGAAAGATCTGAAGTTTTTTAATATTGGTACTTGTTGTACAACTCATGAGTGACAAGCCTTTATACACCTTTTTAAGAAGTACCCATATGTCTTTCTGTGGACATATGATGAGCTCAAAACTTATGACACACAAATAATCAAGCATGTTATTCCAATAAAGGAAGGGGCCAAGCCTTTTAAGCATTAGCTAAGAAAAGTACATCTAACACTTGACCCCCTAGTTCAGAAGGAGTTAAGGAATCTGTTGGATTCTTGGATAATTTATGAAGTGTGACATTCAACGTGGGTTTTTAATATGGTCCCAGTGAGGAAGAAGTTCAGGGAAATACGCTTGTGCGTATATTTCTGAAATGTCAACACGCCTCTGACAAAGACAATTATTCATTGTCATCAATGGGGCAGATATTACAAATAGTATCAAGGACATAAATTTTTTCTCTCCTTGATGGATTTTCTGGTTACAACTAGGTTCTAGTCTCAGAGCCTGATAGACTTAAAACAACATTTTGAACGAATTGGGGCACATTCAATTCCGAAAGAATGCCTTTTGGGTTGGTTAATTCCGGTGAAACTTTGCAACATGTGATGGAAATCTCATTCCACAGTTTGATTAGTCAAAGGATGGTGGTTTATTTTTATGATCTCACAATTTTTTCGAAAAATAGATCTGACCATTTCTGCCATTTGAGGCAAAATTTTGAGCGAGGTCGAAAATACTGGATATATCTTTATTTGAAGAAGATTTTTTTTGTAGTGTCTAAGGAAAATATCTTACACCACATTATAGAAAAAAGTGGGATTAAAGTAGACCTTGAAAGGGTCAAGGCTATCATGAAGATTCCCTTCCTAGTGAATAAGAAATCCTTGCACTCCTTCCTGTGGAAGATAAACTTTCTCCTCAAGTTCATCTCAGATTATGCTCAAATAGTCCAACCCATGCAAGAGATGGTGAAGAAGAACGTAGAATACAAATCAGACAAGAGGGCAAAATATGCATTTTCTTGTATTAATCAAGCAATCGTAGAAGCACCATCCTTGTGCAACCCAAACTCTAATAAGGATTTCTTGCTCTACACCTTTGCATCTGATACTTTTATTTTTGCCATGCTTATACAGAAAGATGATCAGAATAATGAGTGGCCTATATCTTTTATGAGTGCTAGCTTATAAGTACTTGAGCTTAACTATCCCACCATTGATAAAAAATACTATTCATTCTGCAAGGCGGTGAACCACTTCCAGCCCCATCTTTTGAAGAACCATTGTGTTATCTTTGTGCCACACCTAGAAGTCAGATGATTTCTTGTCCAACAAAAGTGAGGTTAGAGAAGAGTGAACTGGATGACTAGTTTACAAGAGTATGATCCGGAATTCAAACCAGTTCTTACTATCAAGGCCCATGGTCTATGCTGGCTAGTAGGAGAAGTAGTAAATACACCTGAAGATGATACATCTAGATGGGAGCAGGAGATCGAGATGTAGAATGTTGAGCAAGCTACCCCAACTAATATCTCATACTCTTGGTACTGAGATGTGCGACAATTTATTGAGCATGGTACTTTCCCTCTCATTTATCCACACGATAGAATAGGGAAGTCAGATTAAAAGATTTATCTTACTAGTTTGTACATGGGGTGCTTTTTAGAAAGCACCATAATTGAGTGTTACTCAGATGCTTAGAAGCACAAGATTCAGAAAAGGTTTTGTGTGACCTCCATGACAGACCAGTCGAAGGACACTTTGCGGGTGACACTATGGCACGCAAAGTCATGGGGGGTAGTTTGTATTGGCCCACATTGTTCAAATATGATCACACATATGCCCGCAAGTGACTGGTATGTCAGAAGTATGTCAGCTGAGGAAAGAAGTTAGCCACCCTCTTGCATCATATCATTGTTTAAGAACCATTTCAACACTAGGGTTTGGATGTTATTGGTGATATTTTTTCAGACTCATCGAAGAAGCACTGTTATAATGTTACTACCATAGAATATTTTAGGTAGGGGATAGAAGTGGTTCCACTCAAGCAAGTGAATTGATTAGGAAGTCATCAACTTAATAAAGAAAAATATCATTTCTAGGTTTGGCGCTCTGACTTCACTTGTTTTTTACAATGAAATTTACTTTTCCCCATTGATTTTATATGATTTTGCATTGGAAAATTGTATTATATTGGGACATTATGCTAATTACTATCCACATGGAAATGGTCTTGTCAATTCCATTAAGGAGAGCCTTATCCACATTATCAAAAACACTATTTTCTATGAACAGAAGAATTGGCACTCTTCTTTGGTGAACTCCCAATGGGTTGACCAATTCATGCCTAAACCCTCTCTGAATATGTCTCCTTACTTCCTGGTGTTCAGAAAAGAATCCTTCCTACCCCCGAACATATATTTCTCCGCCCTTCAACATTCACAAGAATCCTAGTGTAAGCCATGCCTATTGATTCAAAGTAGGATAAACACCCTTTGCAAGTTATACGAGGAATGGAAAAAAGCTAAAGAATTTTTTTCCCTTCATCACAATCATATCAAGGGATGGTTTAACAAGAAATATGTAGGGAAAAATGAATTTAGCATGGGTGACCTAGTCTTAAAGTGAGACAAAGCCCATGAAGAAAAAGGTAAACACACTATGTTCTAGTCCTTGTGGATAAGAATGTATACCATGCATGATAAGATTGTCCAACACACATATCATCTCCAATATTTAGATAAGAAGATTGAATCTCTTCTTGTTAATGGCCAAGATTTGAAATAATATTTTTAATGATGGTTTAGGGTTGTGCCCTACCCTATGTACATAGTTTGTTCTTTTGGTTGTTTGTTTTGTTTGGTCTTGCATTCTTTATTTTTTGTTTATGTAAATAAAAATCTTTTGTAAACATGTTTTATGGCTTCATTATGTGTGGCTGAATTGAAAAGAGTCTTGTGACACTACAAAATTTGGCTAACCTTTGGTCTTTCTTATTTGTTTAGGTTACATATTTTGGTCAATGTTGTTCTAACGAAAAATACAATCCTTTCATAAGAAGAGTTTTGTGTTGAACCATGATACCCGTGTCTATTCCAGAAACCTTATATCCATACTCAGTTATTTATGTTTCGATGTTTCCACACTTACCTAATCGAATAGAGAAGGAAAAGGTGAAAAATGTAAACAAGCAAACCTAAATCAGAGGTCTTTATATGCTTCTTTGAAGGAACAACCCCTTTTTCTAAAAATATGTTGGGACCACACTTCCGTCTATGAAATGAATAAGTTCCTATGCACAATCCTATATAAAATATATAATAAAGGGTGAAAGAAGGGAAATGTTTTGTGCATAGGGAGGTGAAGACAAAAACTCTGTTGGGGTATTGTCTAGGCATACTAGTAGTGAATTGATGTTTTTGTTCGTATAGTGACTATGCGGGGTACTGTCCAAGCCTACTGGTAGCGTAGCAACATAAGAGAGGAAAATATATACTCTGAAAATATAAATCTCGTGAAATATACTACCTTTCCTAATCTGAAACATTGTGATATTGTCGGTCTTATGTTTGTGTTCAACCAAGAAGGGACAAAGGGGACTATGTTTATTCACAGGGTAAGTGGGGAAACCAAACTGATCTGAACGATGAATCAATAATACATGAATAACTAGACCTTGCAAGAAAGAATTAACCGAGGAAAATAAGCTAGAATTCAACTAGTGTGTCTCTAAGTGTTGTCATTGCTACGACATCCTGCAAAATTTTGGCATACTCCTAAATTTCATATCCTAGTTTAGATTTGCATGTTTTTTCACAAGCATTGAGAGTTTTTGCATGCTTTTTCTATAAGTTCCCTTTTCCCATTTGCAAGGAAATCAAAGCATCATCTTTTAGCATGTGGAGGGTCACACAATACACAAAATCTAGTTTTGGTGGTTTCAAGGGGTAAAGTTTGTGTAAATGAGTTTGTGTTACCTTGTAAACATTTATGACACTAATTTCCAAAGTTTCAAGCACTATTACACAAGTGTTGTCATGGTCATCACAAAGTATATCTTTGGTGTCACACTTGGTGTAGGTCATTGCAAAGTTGTTGCATTGAGGAGAGGACGTTGTTCATGTGTTCTGAGTGTTGCATGTTGTGTCATCAAGTGATATATCTGTGTGATCATTTTCAAATCCATGCTTTTTCCCATATTCTTTTCATTCATTTCGCACTTAGCCAAATCAGGAAAACTCCCTGACCAGGCCATTCAACCTCTTTCAACCAGCCCAAACTATGCACTATGTATTCTTAGCCCTCAAGAAAAAATCTTAGCTGTTGTTACCATGGAATGTAGAGTTTCTGCCTCCCGGAATTGTACACTACTCAATGTGGGTGCTCAAGCCCAACCCTTGAGCTCCAAAACTACACAATCTATCCCTCTAGACAACCTTGAACTGCACATTGCGTAGTCTCAATTCTCAAGCCTCAACGTTGATCTATTGAAATATGCAATTACACAATCACCTAGCATCCCTATGCTTTTAGCATTGCAAAATGGGAAATCTAAGTGCTCAAGCTCTCAATCTGGCTTCTTGAATCGCTCAATTGCACAATGTTCAAGTCTAGTTCAGCCTAAACTACACATTGTGTAGTCTTAAGGCTCAAACCTGGCCATTGACTACTTTACTTGCATAATTGTGTAGTCCCTGAGCCTCTCCTTGAGCTTGCCACTTAATTGTTACTCAAACAATGAATCATGATGCGCCATCTTAAACTAGGGGTTTATCAGACTAAGTTTATCTTGTCATGAGTGAATTGCAGATACCGGTACCCTATCATACTATTATAGGATGACGAAGAAGGATATGGAGAGGGAGACCATGATAAAAGAAACCTCTATGGTTGCAAATACAAAGTGATGAATCACGAGGAAGTAAAGGGAAACCAGTTTGTGACAACAACTCAATATCTAAAAGCATTGATGATCCAAATTTAAACAGGAACGCAATAAAATACAGAGATAACCATATACACAAAGATGCAGCAGAAATAATACTTCATTTCATTAATGGAAAATACTGAAATATGCTTACAATCGGAAATAGAAATAAACCAGCTAGGGCGATGGTAGCTTATCTCTGAGAAGAGATGTGTGGCTGAATGCCTCTGAACTGTGTTATAATGAGGTTTGAAGGCCTATTTATTGTTGAGAAACAATGGAAAAACCCTTCACATTCCAAAACCTAACCCTGGAAGATGAAACGCCAAATTATGGGCCCCGTTTTTGGGTAAGTTGGTACATCAACTTCCCGGGGTCGCGAATTGGTCGTCTTATCTCTGTTTGACGTGCATGATAGCCCATTGGAAAGATCTCTCCGAGGACTATGACGGAAAAGACGATTTTTAGACAGAAAAATCGCTGGCAGTAGATTTCCCAAAAAACATCGTTTAGGGCCTCAAAATAACGTCGTTTAGGGCCTCAAAATGGCTCTGGAAGTTTAGGACCCGAAACACTGCTAAAAATAGTAAACTGCGCTATAATTAAGGAAACTGAAAGAACTGAAAGAAGCACTAGAGGGGATCCACGTGGAATTAGCGGGTGGCCACCAATATCCACCTGGATCAATTGAAGACTCTGTATCTTTAGGAAGAGACCATCTTCTATCTTGAAGAAGACACAAAGAAAGAAGCAACATGGAATGGCTTGAAATTTCCATGTCATCATGTAGTCTGTGTCCTCAATGTCATTTCATATCATGAGTCATCATGTGCCACATCATTTTGTGGATTATGTAAATTCTTATTCGAAATGTGTTGAAAAGTGGAAGTCCAAAGGACATGTATAGAGTGTAAAGGGTCATGTAAGAGTTGAAAAGCGATAGGGAAGTCAATGAGCCATGAAGGTAGTCCAAGAGTGACAAAAGTGGTGAGGTATCGCCCCATTTGTTATATACACCCTCATTCTACAAAAAAAATACTTTTCTCCTTGGCTTCTTACATAAGACATCAAAGAGGTCATGAGAGAAACAAAGTTATTACTTTTGGGGAAAAAGTAGTGGCTACAACACTCCACTATTAGAGAAAGTGATGTTTGTTGTATAGAAGTATCTTCAAACTTTTACTTAATGTTTGTAGCCTGATTGGCAGCACATTTTCGTGCATGGATTATGAATATTTGTAAGATTGTTCTGTAAATGTTTATGATTCATGTTTTGTTTTCACTAGTACTAAATTAGTTGAACTATTTTTGTTATTTTACAGCTCATCATATTGATAATGTGTTCTAATGGTTGTAATTCTCGTCGCATCTTTGTGGACCACTCTGTTGGATGTTATACAAATATTTTCTATCAATGTGTGTTTTTTCCAGAGTGGTACTATTACCTATCTTTTAGAGGCCACTTCCTCTCCCCTCTGTAGTAGAAGAAGCTTGATGTACTTGCAACCGAACATTCATGAGGCACACTTGCTTGTTTGTAGATGGTACATATGTGATTCTCTCTCTTGCTGACAGCTAAAGCCAAGGAAAAAATTTAAGTAGACAACGCCCTTACCGTAATCCAAATGGGGCTTCTACACCAAACAGTGTGAGGTCTAATTGCGACCTTATATCGAAGAGACCCCTTTGAATGTTGGTAGGTCAAGCACTGTCAACATAACATAAAAACATTTTATTTTGTACAATTTAGTTTATAAATAAAATATCTGAGGCCCATGTTAAGTAAGATATTTCATTTATATATGCTTTTTTTTTTAATTTCATGTATATATCAAATAAAGAAATTGGAAAAAAATAAAAAAATTATGGTTAGATTTTGCAAATAATCAATAAATGCAATTTCAGTGATGAAATATACAAAGAAAGACATATATGTCTTAACAATGGATATCAAAAACTAAAAAAGGAGAAAGATCAAATTTGTAGAGATACAAGTATCTTTTCAAATTTGTTGTAAAA
>APFE031579956.1:85374-125445 GCA_000404065.3 Pinus taeda | reverse complement strand
GACCATTAAAATGGCTAGAAAAATAACTACTTTTAACCAAGAGAAACAAGTATCTTAAACTGAACTTAAACTAAAATTGACTTAACCAAGAATTAGAAATAAATTATTGTTAATTAGTTAGTTAATTTATTTATTAAATTTATTTTATTTATTAATATAAATATTACTAACTAAATAATATGTTTGTAAAATATTTAATTATATTTATATGTAAATTATTTATATAAGTAATTAATAAGATTATTAAAACTTAAAAATATATATAGGTGAATTTAAATATCTATCTCAATATATATATATATATATAATATATTATATATATATATTAATTAATAATTATAAGTCATGTTTAAAAAAGTTATTTATTATATGTACTATGTTTAATTAAAATAAGAAGTAATTAAAAACTTAAAAATATATATTTTTAGGTGAATTTATATTATTTATAATTATATATATTGTTAGAATTTTATTTTTAAAGATAAATATGTGTATAATTTAAATATATAAATGTGATTTTTTTTGTTGAGAGTTAAAATCAAGGTAGAAATTTAAGTAGACAACATCCGAGCCTTAAACCAAATAGGACTCCTACACCAAATAGTGTGTGGTCTAATTGGGACTTGATATCGAGGAGACCCCTTAGAATGTTGGTAGGTCAAGCACTATCAACATAACATAGAAACATTTTATTGTGTACAATGTAATCTATAAATAAAATATATGAGGCCAATGTTAAGTAAGATATTTCTTTTTTTTTTGCTGAGGCAAGAGTGGATCCTTCTTATTCAATTAAAAAGAGAAATAGTGTACAAACGGCGACCTTGGCGGTGGGGCCCACCAAAAAGACAGGCCCACCCCAATCCATGGTCACAAGATGACAAATTGAAGCCAGGGACGTAGCCCATCAAAACAAACTATCACTCCAAAACTGACCGTTGGATCCTAAGCTAAAGATCTAGCGGATGAAAAACATATCGGGTGGCCAACAAGCTCACCTTTTAACAAACACATCAGACCTGATGAACCCTATAAGCCATAATTTATTATCATATCAGGTCCATTTTTGGCATATTCGGCGATCACTTTTACGGTCTGAAATCCACCATTTGCGCATGATTCCCATGAGGTCAGGCAAACAACTCAATACATAACTGTTGTATCAGACCCACCAACATGCACGCTCAAACCTGGCCATGGAATGCCCTCACTTGATCTAATGGTTAGGGATCATATCACACAGACTAAAAGCACCGATAGTTAGCGCGCAATGGGGGTGGTATTTCCTCCCCACCCTTAGCCACATGTCGCGTGGTGAGTGGAATCGCTCTCGATTGTGAAAAACCGCTTCTAGCCTAAAGAGCATGCGATAAACTGGAAACCACCTCGAGGGCAGTAAAGCAATCACATAAATACAAGTAGGGGTTTTGCGCCTGCCGAGAAAATCTAGATTCTTGTGCAATGGCGCAAGGAAGATGAAGATCCCTCCTTTCGACCGTCCCTCTAAGACTGCTGGTTTGCTGTTACCTGGGTTAAGGAGGTCGAGATAGACCTGCATTCTAAAATGGACCTCACATATGTCATTACATTTCATAATGAATCCAGATCGGTGAGACCCCGTCTATGTGGCTCTGTTTCGGAAATTTTGTCTCTTGAATTTTCCTAATGCTACTGTCGGTTGCTGATGGCCCTGGATGAGCATCCTTCCTTCAACTTGTCATCCATTATCTCCTCCCACCAACAGCACAAGTCGGTATGCTTGTTTTGTACCCCCTCATTTGCAAGCTAGTCCGCAACTTTGTTGGCTTCCCTACAAACATGCACCAACCTAAGAGTTCTCAGTGTTCGTAAGTGCACTTGGATTCTTTGGTAGACTTGTCGAAGCCGCTAGTGTTCTAATATTTTCTCAGGAGTAGCGCCAACATTTATCCTCTTCCCTAAGTTAATGACTAATTCTGAGTCAGCCTTAACGATGACATTGTGAATGTTGTGCTTGAGCAGTATTTCCAGGCATAATTCCATCGCCATGATCTCAGCCACATTGTTGGTTGCTTTTTCCTAGATAACTATGGAAGATGACTTGTATGTTTCCTTCCTCATCGCTCAAGACCCCTCCATAACAAACTTCTCCCAGATTCCCTTTTGAGGCCTTGTCTATGTTGAATTTTAAAAAGCCATGAGAAGGGGGTTGCGAAGAGGACTAGTCTGCTGAGGTCTTCTTGTTAATCTACATAGAACCGTAAGGGGGATGAACTTTGAGCTCTAACTTCTCCAAAATTCTGTCCTCTCTTTGTCCCATGGGTTTGCTAGTAGCCGCACCTCCCAGGATATGAACAGTCGCTTTGAGTTGTTTAAGGATTATCTTAAGGATGCTGCTCACCGGACTCGCTTTCTCCTTGAAAATCTTGTTGTTGCGCTCTTTCGAAACATTCCAGATTGTGAATCTTGGGGTTAGCATCCAGGCGGAGTTAATTATCTCGTTGTCGAAAAAAAAATTCTGCCAATTCTTCAACGTAGTAGTGATGTCATTAACAGTTCTGTCTTTCTGCTCGAAGACTTCTCCAACCCAATTCCAAAATATTGTAGTGAAAGTGCATCTATTTAGTAGATGATTTGTAGTTTCTTCTTGTTGTCTACATAAGTGAAATCTTGAGGGGCCAACAAAGCCTCTTTTTCTTAGGTTATCCGATGTCAGAATCTTGCCCTATTGAACCAGCCACTTGAACAGTTTTACTTTCATCCAATGAGGATTTTCCCAGATTTCTTTCCATGTCGTGTCAGTGTTTGGAAGGTTAAGCCCTGCATCTATTCTTTTGGCTTCCTTAAGGTTGAAGGGACCTATCTCGTTCTTTCTCCATCTTAGTTGATCATTCAAGTTTGAGTTCAAGATTTGTCTCTTGTTTAAAAAACCTTGAAGGGCTATACATTGAGTATGCAGCATGCCCATTCCACTGTAATATGGAAGTTTCCAAATTCTCCATTTCCCATTGTTCCTTGATTAGTCCCAATAGTCACTTATGCACCTTAGTCCTTTGTTGATGGTATCGGTGTGAATGTTTTCTAATTCTTCACTTCGGAGATTGTCCTCCCAGAACCAAGCCAGGTTCCCATTTTTGATCTCCCAAAAACTATGGTTTTGGACTAGGGCCTTGTTCTCCCATGCCCTGTTCCAAATTTTAGAACCTTTTACTTGTCCTATCATTCTGGTTAGTTTTTTATCTTTCCATTCGTTAGCATATTTGTGATTCTAGAGTTTTTCTGAGGGGGCTTGTATTTCTTTCAGCCATCTCCTCCAGATTTTGTCACCAAGAACTCTATTCAGAATTCCTGGGTCATGAAGACCCAAGCCACCATGGGACTTAAGTTTTCATACTATATCCCATGCCACAAGGGCCCATTTCTTCTTTCCTTCACCTTTCCCCTAGAGAAAGTCTCTCTGAATGTTTCTTATATTGGTAATTACACCAGCTAGTTTTGGAATGGTCGATAGCATATAGATAGGGATACTTTAGAGGATATCCTTACTGAGAATCAGTCTCCCTACTAGATTTGGTGCTATGCTTGTCCATTTCCTAATCTTATCTTTTAGCTTATTAAGAACAGGCTCCCAGATATCCTTGTGAATCGGTTTGTCAGTGACGAGAACTCCCAAGTACTTCACAAGCAATGACTACTTTTGAAAGCCCAAAATTTTGGAAGGATTTCTTTGAATTGAAATATTTGTATTGAAAAAGAAAATATTTGATTCAGTGAGACTTACCTCTATGCATGTTGCCCTAACAAACTCACTCAGAGTCAGTTTGAATGCTTTGGCTTCCTTTACAGGGGGTGTTCCTTGAAGCATAGTGTCATCCACAAATTGCTGCTATGTCACCGTGTCCCCACCTTGAGTGAATATCAGACCCTAAATTCTCCCTTCCTCGTTATCCGCTCTGATAGCTCTTCCTAACCCTTCCATCATTAGAATGAAAAGGAAAGGAGAAAGAGGATCTCCTTGCCTGAGCCCTCTAGAAGGCTTGAATGTTTTGGAAGGAGAGCCATTGAGAAGAATTGAACAGTTGGTTGTGGTAACTAGTGCCATAACCCATTCAATCCAATTGTAATCAAAGCCATAGGCTTTTAAAATTGCTCTTATGTACGACCAACTAAGTTTGTCATAGGCCTTTGCTATGTCTAGCTGCATTATCATTCCTGCCTATTTGTTGGTAATGAGTGAATGAACTGTTTCATTTGCTTCAATTATATTATCTAGAATTTGTCTTCCTTCCACATGGTCCATTTGTTCCTCTAACACTAGCGTTGGGAGGAGAGGTTTGAGACAGTTGGCAATGACTTGGATATAATTTTGTATATCACATTGCATAATGCTATAGGTTTAAATCTGTCTGGAGAGGTGGCCTTCTCTTGTTTGGGGATTAAGGCTATGAAATATTCATTAAGCACCTTTAATACTTTATGAAATCTTTGAGAGTCTTACACTACCTCCAGGATTTCCTGTTTCACTATCCTCCAACAAGATTTGAAAAAGTCCACATTAAAGCCATCCGGGGCTGGTGCTTTCCCATTTTGCATCTCTTTCATGGCTTCCTCAATTTCTTCCTCTATTATTGGTCTATTGAGATTGAAATTATCTTCTCTGGTAACCAATTTAGGGATGTAAGTGAATTTTTCCGTAAACTGGTATCTATCTTCTGAGGTTTCCTTAGCAATTTTCTGAAAATGCTTGAGTAGAACCTTCTCCATCTCTTCATGAGTGTTTCTCTCTATTCCATGTTGATCTGTAAGTTTCACAATTCTATTGTTGTTTCGGTGAGCTATGGTGGATCTGTGAAAGAATTTGGTGTTTCTCTCCCATTCTTTAATCCATTTTACTCTGGATTTCTATTTCCAGAGTGTTTCCTCCTAAAGGCATTGTCGTCCCACACCTACTGGAGTGACTCTGCCATCTCTTTCCTTCCATCTGTATATCCTTCTGTGATAGAAATCTAGTTTATTTCCTTTAGTTTCTTTTCCTACCTCTCCTTTAGCTTTGAAGATGTTACCAAATTCCCTTTTGTTCCACTCTCTGATTCTGCCTTTAATGTGTTTGAGCCTACAATGAAGAAGGAACATCTTTGTACCTTGAAGGTGAATATCTTCCTTCCACCATTTTTCAATGTTTGTGAGGAAATTTGAATGTGTGAGCCAAGCATTCTCAAACCTAAAGGGGTTTTTCCTTCGTTTTCCAAAAAGGGAAGCTTCCAATTGCATAGGATAGTGATCTGAACCCCCAAAAGGTAGTATGAGTGTACTAATGTCGCTTCCACTGAGAAGACGTTCCTCTAAAACCATAAATCTGTCCAATTTTGAGGCCACTTGGGTAGGGCCCCCTCTTTTGTTATTCAAAGTGAAGATTCCGTTGCTTGTTTCCATATCAACCAATTTCATATTGGTGATGAAGTTCTGGAAAGCAATTGAGTCTCTACCTAGTATTCTAGTTCCTCCTTTCTTCTCCATGAGTGATTTTTTTATGTTAAAATCACCTCCAAGAATCCAAGGTAAAGCTGGATATCTCTTCTTCATATCCTCCAGCATTGTGAGGAATCGATGTTTCTCCTCCATTTCTTGCAGACCATAGAAATTGGTGATCATGTAACATTGTTTGTCACCCACCGGTTGGAAAATCAGAGAAAGGTGATGTCTAGATGTCTCCGCATCAATTGCACCAAATTTCTTTGGATCCCATGGAGTGAGAATACCACCAATAGATTTATTTGCCTTAACTTCAAGGTAATCATATCTATTTACCCATTTTCTATGTTTCTCGCGGATCCTCTCCACTGAGCATTTTGTTTCCTGTATGAATACTATGTCAGGTTTTTCCTCTCTAATCCTTTTACCTAGATTCCTCTATTTTCTTCTACTCCCTAGTCCTCTAATGTTTTAGGTTGTGATTTTCATTGAAGTGGGGTTTTAAAGGAGTAAATAGAAAGGTCATTCATCCTTCCTCAATCAATCATGAGTTTGACACACTCCAATAGTAGTTCTTTCTATCTTTTTCTTCCCCTCCTCTTGCCTAGATTCTTTGTTAGTTTTCCTGTTATTAATCCTATTGAGGAAGTCCCTTTGTTTTCCTAGTTGTGATGTCCTCTTTTGACTCCTACAGCTATTTGATGTGCCTTGTTAAGGAATATCTGTTGGACCTTGTCCATGTCCTCCTGAGGGATGGAGTTTATTCCCAGGTTGCCTCCCTATTCTAGAAACTTTTCCAGCTCTAGGTTCTCCCTTTCCAGGATCTCCTGTAAATCTTGATCCTCTGTACCACTTTCAATTTGAGTCATTTCTTGGTCTTTTTCTATTTCCATGGTACTCAAAGGGTTTGTCGTGTGTTCATTCTGTTCCTGAGTGTACTCCATGCTAGTCTCTTTTTCTTTCCCCCTTGCTGTCTGATTCTCTGTACTCTCTTTATCCCTCCATCAGCTTCTTTTTCTCCTAAGATCTCAAAACTGTTGTAACTTTTTGTTTTATCATTCACACTAGGGTTCTTTTGTGTCTTCCTTCCTCCTCCTTTTCCTTTTGCACCTACTTTGGCGAAACTTGTCTGGTTTTTTCCTTTGTTGGTATTTAGGTTTTCCTCCCTTCTATTGAGAGGACAGTCTCTAGATAGATTCCCATGCTCATGGCATTTGTGACATCTGAACGGGATATGTTCATAGTCAACTGCTTGAACCCATTCCTCATCATAGACTTCTAGAATGACCTCATCTGGAAGGGCTCCTGATAGGTCCATCTCCATACATATATGGGTATAGAATGTATATTTTCCCTTAAACTTGCCTTTGAAATTTTTAAGAAATGACCTAATTTATTGCCTATAGCTTTTAAAGACTCTGGCATCCAGTAATCTAAAGGTAAGGAGTATAGTCGAATCCATACCAGTACCGAAGTGAAGGTTTCTCGTTTTCGCACAAAGTTCATCATCCATGGCTGCATATAGAGACCGGCAGCTACAAAGAAGTATGGCCCTCCAAAAATTTTGTCTCTGTCTTCCATGTTCATAAACACCACAGTGAAAAAACCTTTGGATCCAAGATGTATATTTAACTCCCCCTTTGGTTTCCAGTTGTATTTTATCCAGGTGTACAATGCTTTCTCTGATGGCCATATTCCCATTAATTTTCATATGATGGCATAGTTAGCCATGTGATCCTTGTGCGCTTGCAGAGCCAGATCACTCAGAATAACCGGAGGTTTAGTTATGGTCTTGGGATTACAGGGTCCCATCTTAGCTCTGTTCTTTGATCCTTGACCTTTGTCTTCCTCTTTCTCCTCCTGACAGTCTTCTTCGTGGGCCCCTTGATCTGCATTAGTTTTGCTGCCTTTCGCCTTTTGAGTTTCTGCGTTATATGCCTTGACCTCCAAGGGTTATGGAGGTTTGTTCTTTTTCCCTCCTCTTCCTCTATTTGCTACCATATTACTGTAGGAGGGAGTGGAGCTCCCTCCTCCCTGTGTCTCCATTGATGCTTGTTTCCCTATGTCACTTGCTTCATTAAACCCTAGAACCAACGATCATGTAAAACTAAAAATCGTGTTAAGTAAGAGATTTCATTTATATACATTTTTTTTAATTCCGTGTATATATTAAATAAAGAAATTGGGAAAAAAAAAAAAAATTATGATTAAATTTTGCAAATAATCAATAAATGCAATTTCAGCAATGAAATATACGTAGAAAGACATATATATCTTAACCATGGATATCAAGAACTAAAGAAGGAAAGAAATCCAATTTACAAAAATACAAGTATCTTTTCAAATTTGTTGTACAAAAAATATTTACACCTTCAAATATTGATCTTTCTCAACACATACGAAATTCATAATTAAAATAAATCTATTTTCATTTATTAAAAAACTATTTTTAATATACATATAACACATATATACAATTTAATTTATTTATGAATTTTTATTTTAAATATAGTAATAATATAAAATAAAATACAGTTTTAATTTAATTTACAAGAAAAAGAGAAACATTTTTTTAAGTGAAAATGTTCAAATATGCTTCGACACAAATCCAACCATTTGAATACAACTTGATATTAACTACATATATGACCCATTCCCCATGAAACTAACTACCTTTTATCTAATTAATTAATTAATGTAATGAAAATATTTTTCTAGATTTTAATAATTATGCTAGTATATTAAATTAATTTGATGATAAAATTCTGCGTGCCCTATTTCTTTTATTGCACTTGTTTGTTGAATATTCTTCATCTATTTGAGTTTTCTTTTTTTAAATATTAATAAGTATTCAATAATATTTAATATTTATATTAGATGTTAGTGAAATATAATATAATTTTTAATTAATTCTTTAAAAAATAAAGTTGATTGTGTGATAAATATTTTATAATTTAGATTTATTTTGAATAATATGAACAATTTAAGACAAAGTGTTTTTTATTTTCAACTTTTTTAGTGTCACAAAGGTGATAAACTCTCTATTCCAAAGATTTTTTGGAAATCTAGAAGTGCCCAATTTCACTATGAAACTCATGAGAATTTGTCTTTATTTTAACAATATTTTTTCTCTTTTTTACACTAGTTAATAGAAAGAAATATCTTTTATCTTTTTACTTTCAATATTTCTATTGATCACCCTATAATATATTTTTTTCTTTTTCAATCTAATTGTTTATCACCACATAATTTCCCCTCAAATTTTGATGTAATAATATTTTTAATATTATCTTTATTCTGCACAATATTATCTTCCTTTACCCCCACTAGAGATCTAGTAAAGATTGGAAATTCTTATGCCATCATTTCTTTAGTAGAAGGTGGCTTTGGCTAGAGTTATAAGCAATTTATGCAATCCTCTTGGAAAGTCCATTGAATGGATTTAAAGACTAATTTCTTGAATGGAGACAAAGTAAATTTTTTCATGTATGAACAAGAAGGTATAATTGTAAAGGGACAAGAACATAAATTATGCAAATTCATCAAATCTTTGGATGGCCTAAGACAAGCACTGCGATCTGGTATGAAAACTTAACTAAAAATCTCTTAAAATTAAGTTTCAAAACACTTTAATGTTGAAGATGCGACTTTGTTTGTCAATAAAGTTGGTGAAATTTTATTTATGTTGTGGTATGTGTAGATGATCTATTGATAACAAGGAATAGTGAATGTTATATTGCATCCATAAAGAAAGAATTGGAAAAAATATTTGAGATGACAGATTTCGGACACCTTCATTACTACCTGGGAATTGAATTGAGCCAACATACAATGTATGAATTACTCTTTCAAAAGAAATACATTAGAGAATTGTTGAAAAAATTTAGTATGGTTAAATTCAATCCTTTGTCCACCCCAATGAAACAAAATTTGAATCTCACATCCAAAGAAGGAAATGAATTCGAGGATATAACTAAGTATAAAAAACTCGTGGGAAGTCTTATCTACCTCACCACTACCAAACCAAATATTTCATTTATTGTTGGAATATTTTCAAGGTTTATGTAAAATCCTTGTGAAGGATAATAATATGTGTCAAAAATAATTCTAAAGTACTTCAAAAGAACTCAAGACTTTGGACTCAAATATTCATAGGCAGATGACTTTAGCTTGATTGGATATTCTGATTCAGACATTGATGGAGATAAGGAAAATAATGTGTGTACTTCAAGCTATGTTGTGAGTCCTAGATTAAGAGTTATCTCCTTGAGTTTAAAAAATAATCAACTCTAACAGATTACACAGTAGAGGTAGAATATGTGGTAACTATGAAAGCCAAGGAGGTTTTGTAGCTTAAGGAAATTGATGGATATTTGTAGGAGAAACAAGTGGCATCTACTCCTCTTCTTATTGATAATATTTTTACAATTAAATTTACCATGAATCCCGAATTCCATGACCGAAACAAACATATCAACACAAAGTGTCATTTGATTTGATATCATGTAGAGGTCAAGACTATTCACCTATGACATTGTTCCATAAATGAGCAAATCGTTTACATCTTCACCAAAGCACTTAAAAGAGATAATTTTGAAAGATTCAGACTGATGCTTGGACTCACAAATGCCCCTTAAAATTAAATGGAAGAATGTTAAACACCTAATCCTTAAGGATTGAGAAAAATGTGTAAGTATGTAAATAAAGAAATTTAAATAATTAGAATAAGAAAAGACCTTAGAATCTGATTCCCAAAAGTCACCGTTCTTCACATATATAATAAATCTCAAATCAATACAAAAACAGAATTGAAAATTACTTCCTATTCTCACAAAATCAAATTATGAGAATAACATGTTTGTTTAGATCGTTTCTTTCTTATCTATATATATATATATATATTTACGGATTTGTAATTAAAAAATCACTTAGAATATAGTCTTATATTACTTGTTGAAAAAAATATATTGAGAATTTAATAAGTATATTAATAATATTTCAATTTTACTGAGTTTTATGAATTTAAAAATAAATTTTAATTTTAGATAATATATTATGATTATGGTTTTTTAGTTTTTGAGACATGTTTTCAACGATAGTCACATTAAAATTCATTTTTCAATGCATTTCGAACCAACAAATGTGGTTCATCATCACGACAAGATGAAGAATCAGATTATGGTAGCAAGTTAAATAAAGAGACAGATCATTCAAATGGCTAGAAAAATGACTCCTTTTAACCAATAGAAATGACTATATTAGACTAGACTTCAACTACAATTGACTAAACCAAAAATAAAAGATGAATTATTATTAATTAATTAATTAATTAATTAATTTGTTTATTAAATTTTTATTTTATTAATTTAAATATGTAACTATATGTTTTTAAAAATATTTTTAATTATATTTACTATGTTTAATTAAATAAGAAGTAATTAAAAACTTAAAATATTATATTTTAGGGTGAATTTAAATATATTTATAACCTATATGTATTAGTTGAATTTTACTTCTAATATAAATAGGTATATATCTTAATATACATGAATTATAATTGAAATATGTATAAATGAAAAGTTGTATTATTATAAATATAGGGAATAATAAAATAAAATAAAATAATAATAATAATATCCATTTTTAAGGTCACAGTTAAGTCAGACACCAAATTGGTGTATGAGACCCCCTTGTTTGTGGGACAAGGGACCCACCCCCGCACAACTATTTGATTGCTATGTCTACGAAGGCATACATACTCTACCCCCTATGGTTTTGAACTTGTGACCTCTTAGGAGGAAACACAAGCTCTTGACCATTAGGCCCACTCAAGTTGTATATATAATTGACTAAAAAAAATTACCATGATTTTATGAAACTTACTTATTATAATTACCATGCTTAATTAAATAATTAACATGAAAATATATGTAGGTAAATTTTATATATATCTAAATATCATACTAATTATAAAAATAAATTATTCTCTTCATATCTATTTATAATATAAACTTATATTAATACTACTATAGGAATATTATGAGGTAAATGAGAGTTAAAATTAATCATAATAATATTATATTAAACATTATAATGAATGGGAAGGAGGAGGTGATGGCGACGAGGTTAGGGTTACTCTGCAGAGACTGTATACAGAACTTTGCAACAGTGGTACGACATCGACTGCCCCCGTAATATTTTCTTGACATCGTTTCCAGACCCGTTTCCCCACTCCCCATAACTGGAACAGGCTTATACCAACTTCTTTAGCTCCATGTGGTTAGTTTTCTTTTCTATCTACCCTCACCACCGACTTACCTCCACTTTCTACTAACATCAACCTGAAGGCAGCTATTAGCGGGCGATTTAGATAGTTATGGATGATTTGATTGATTATTTCGTGGATCCTTCAGAGGATGTGCCCATTTGGACAACCCCTAGGACCACAACGGCTGTCTACTACACCTTCGAAAGTGAGCTCTCTGATGAAGTTGATTCCCTCGTGCCTTTCTTCCACTCCCGCATATCCTCTATGACGTTGCTTGAGGATGCCCCTTCTCATCCGGATCTCATCACTCAGCAACTCTCACCTCACACTCTGGCTTTTGCGGATTCCCTACCTAACCCTAATGAAAAACCCTAGAAGGGGCAAAGGTTACAAACCCTCCTACATCTGCCTCCACCAAACCCTCGACTGATCACTCTATGGTCTCTGCTGCACCGGACCTTGTTACAGATGCTCCCCTTACCTTGGAGGCTCCCCCTCTGGGAAATTTCACTAGTATAGGTCCCATCCCTGGTTTCTTTGCTTCTATCTCATCAGAGGCTATGGCAGGCACTAAGGCATCCCCTACATCGTTGACTGCACAACCTGTCGAGGCACCAGAGATTAAAACTCCAAAATCCTTCGTGGCTTCTAAGAGGAAGAGGTGCTTGGAACTCCGGAACTATGAGGTGTTCCTAAAACTCACCGAGGACACCCAATTACTGGAATCCATGGAGACCACAGAGAAATTGCTTGTTGGGCAAGTTCACAGTAGACATTACAGGGTGGAAACGCTCCAACAATGGACAACAGAGGTCCGGGGAAATCACCTGAAAGACCCCCCAAAGGTTCAAGCTTTCGTCCAAGGTTAGTTTTCCCTCTGGTTCAGCTGTCTTGCTCACACCAACTGGGTACTTTCAACAGTCTGGCACATTGATTAAGCACCAATTTTGCTCAGAAGATGGATGCCTATGTTTGAACAGGAATAGGAGAGGGTTGATGCAGGACCCATATGGGTATGCCTTCCAGGCTTACTTTTATATTTCTGGACAGAAGATGTGTTCAAACGAATTGGGAACACTATTGGAAACTACCTCACATATGATAATTCCTTTCATAGTATGGGGTGCATGGCTTTTGTCGGGATACTAGTGCACCTGGATCTCTTAAATTGCCTTCTGGAGTATGTTAACATACAGTGCCGAAATGCTACAAGAAAGCGGATATTGGACTATGAGGGTGTCCTTGTTAGGTGCAGGTGATGCCATAAGGTGGGTCACTTGTATAAATACTATCCACTCAACAACAAGGGTTAGAAAAGGACCCCAATTTAGGAACTGGTGGCACAGGATCCTGCGATCCAGGAGGAGCAGACCCAGAATTCAGAGCCTACATAAAGGATGGCCAAGACACAGAAGGCCTCAGTAGGCAAGGCTATGGACCCCCCACCGACCACTCTGAAGAAGCATGGAAGACCTCCCCACCGGCCACCTCCCCCTCCTCCAGCACGAGCATGGGCAACCTCCGGTGACTCTCCTTCTGTGGATAAGAGCCTCCCCTTAACTTCATCTTCTCCATGTTGCACATGATTTCTTGATAACATTACTTCTGGTATATTTCCCTGTTTATCATCTGGCGTTACTTTTGGTTTGGGTCTGGCCCCTTTTACTGTCGCCTCTTCCCCGATTATCTACCATGTTACTTCCAAACCAATTTTCACCCCCACTACTTCCTTCCCTTCAACCTCCCCTCTCCCTCCATCTTCCACTTTTATTCGAGCATCCCCTGTGTCTAGATATATGACTCGCTCAAAAGCCAAGAGACAGGCCTTGGACCATGTCAGGCTTGATATCGTTCACTCCCCCTCGCTGCAGAAGCTCCATAGGGGAAGACCGTCCAAGATCACAATCGCTCAATCTATGGCTGGAGATGAGATTTCTTTGGGCAAACAATCCACTATACCTAGGGTCCTTAGAGCCATAAAACCCCTTCTGAGCCCCCTCCATGAAAATCATCTCCTTCAACTGTCAAGGGCTAGCTAGGCCTGACAAAAAATTAGCACTTTGTCGGTTAATTACAACTGACACACTTAATATCATCTTTCTACAAGAGACCCTTCGATTTGCTACTTTCATTTCCCAAACCCTTCAAAACATGTTCCCAGGGTGGTAATTTTTCAGATTGGATGCTCATGGAAGATCTGGGGGCAATACCATGGGATATAACTCCCGCTCCATAAAGATGCATAATTGTTGCGGAGGGACAGGAGATATTGGTGCTGACATAGATTCAACAGATATGGGAATGAATTTTAGAATTTATAATATATATGGACCATGTCAAAATCGACCAGAATTCTGGGAAAATATCTTAGGTTCAGAGCAATTTTTGGCTGACCATCTGATTCTTGGAGGCGACCTCAACTTTTCCATAGGTCATGCAGAGTCTTGGGGGCACAAAGCACAGAGGGACTCACTATCTAATTATTTCTCATCCATTCTAGATACACATTAGTTGATTGATATTCATTCAGCTAAACTACAAGTGACTTGGAGGAATAACAGGACAGGGGAACATGGTCTGGCTTGTAGATTTGATCGTTTCCTGGTCAAAGAGAAGGTACTTGAGTTGGGCTTACACATCGGACAATGGGTTGGATCTGGGGGGATCTTTGATCATCTCCCCATTTATATAGATATTGTAGTAGGTAGAACAAAGCCCAGGGGACCTTTTAAATTCTGCTCTGCCTGGCTCAGGGAAGACTCTTATATCAGCATGGTCACTGAATTTTGGAAAGCAAATCCACCTAGGGCTAGGGGTAGTATCACTCAAGGTTTTATACAAAATCATACAGAGTTGAAGAAAATGTCAAAACATTGGGCACACAACAAAAGGATATAAGATGAGCACTTCCTACACTAGATAGAATCTAATTTATCTGTTTTTGAAAATGATCAGGGAGGAGTATTCACATCCACTGAACAAAAGGAAAAAATCACATCCCTATACTCTACTAGAGGGAAAATTCTAAAGGACCGTGAAGAAGCCTCGTGGCTAAGAAGCAAGGTTATTTGGATGAAGGATGGGGATGCAAATACCAAATTCTATCATAAGTTCGCCAATAGAAGGAAAGCGATCAATAATATTTTGCAGCTTCAAAATGAGTAGGGACAGGCTGTCAACACTTCTCAACAACTGGCTGAGTTGGCAACCTCTAATTTCAAAATAATTTACAGTGCCCCGCGGGAAGCAAACCTGGCAAACGTCATAAGAGCGGCTCAACTTTTTCTGAGACTCGTAGATCATGAGGAGAAAGGGGACCTGATCAAAGCAGTCACTCTGGAAGACTTGGAGGCACCCTGAAGTGGTTTAAAAAAGACAAAAGCCCTGGACCTGATGGATGGTCAATAGAATTTTGCTTAGCCTTTTTTGACATCTTAGGAGAAGATTTTCTAAAAGTAGTGGAGGATTCCAGAATCAGTGGGAATGTAACAACATCCATCATGACTACCTTCATTACGCTCATCCTGAAAAAAGATAATCTGGTCTCCTTCAAATAATATCACCCTATCTCACTCTACAATTACTTAGATTACTGCAAAGATCATCGCCAATCGGATGTGGCCCATTCTTTCCAACCACATCTCACAAGAACAATTCACTTTTTTACAAGATAGACAGATACACGAGGCGGTGGGCACTTCACATGAAGTATTATATACTCTACATAACAGGAGATGCAAAGGTATGAATTTGAAAGTTGATTTATCCAAGGTTTTTGACAGAGTAAATTGGTTATACATTAGAATGCTATTAACACATCTAGGATTTCCCTTCATATTCATCAAATGGATTATGAGCTATATAATTAACATTCCCTTCAGCATTCTAGTCAATGGAAGTGCATCCCCCTATTTCTCCTCTGAAAGAGGTTTGAGGCAGGGATGTCTGCTGTCACCTTTACTCTTCTTGCTAGTCATGGAGGGCCTCAGTAGACTTCTAAAGGATGAACATAACAGAGGCAGATTACAAGGCATAAAGATATCAAATGACATTAGGCTAACACATTTAATTTTTGTGGATGATGTTCTAATATTTCTCAATGGCAGCATTGGTGACCTTACCATCATTAAAGCCTCTTTCTCCCTATTTCAATTGGCCACTAGAATGTTGATAAATGATGCAAAATCCACATTGACTGAAGCTGAATGCACACAACACGAGATCCTATTCGCACTTCAATGCTTTCCTTTTACTCAATTGAGCCTAACAGAAGGACTGAAATATCTAGGGTATAAGTTAAAACCCCTGGGCTACAATATCGCCGATTGGACATGGCTCATATCAAAGATGGAAAAAAGACTCAATATCTGGTACCTCAAATATCTATCGCGTGCTGGGTGACTCACACTCATCAAGAGCATCCTAAAAGCCACACTGATTTACTGGATGTCTCTGGCTTAGATACCAAGGGGTATACTCACCAAGATACAAACCCTTTGCTGCAGATTTCTTTGGAAGGGTAGTATGTAAGATAACAATTCTGCTTGGGTAAATTGGGATGCCCTTAATCTACCAAAGAAGTGGGGGGGATGGGGCCTAAAAAAGCTTGATGATTTTTCATCTGCTCTGGCTGCTAAGCTCGGTTGGCACCTAATCACAATGGACAACCTATGGACAAAGGTTAAAGTTGCCAAATATATAGCCATGCTACACATTATGGATTGGATCAGACAACCACACAGATGCACATCTGGGATTTCTATCATCTGGAAAGCAGTTATAAAGGCCTTAAACCCTATTAGAGAGGGTATAACTTGGAGAATCCACTCAGGAAATAAAGTGTGCATTGTTATTGATCTATGGATTGGTTGCAGGAACATGCATAGACTACCTCTGGAACTCATTCATCACCTACATCAACAAAATACCTCTCACATAGCCCACATCGCAGATGAAAATAATACTAATTTCCTACAACAGGCCTGGAAAACTACATTTCAACTTCATATACCCCGTCAATGGACACATCTATGGGAGGATTATACACGAGCTCTCATAGAGGCTCACATTCGCATCACTAAAGGAGATGATGAGGTAATTTGGGCCCTATCAAAATCTGGGAGATACTCCCACAAAGATGGATACTTGGCCCTATATGAATATAGAAAGCCACAAAACATTGCAGACTGGTGGATGCATCTCTGGAATTAAAGGCCCCTCCCAAGTCTTTGATGCTAATGTGGACTATCTTGCGGAATAAAATTCCTACAGGTGGTAACCTCCTTAAGCGAGCTCAATATGGCCCTCACTGGTGTCACCTGTGCAATGAATCCGCACAACATCTTTTTCTCGATTGCACAGAAGCTCGAAAATTGTGGGACATCATAATACCTGTTGTTGCACCATCGAGTATATGGGTAGGATTAACTATCATTGAGGCCTAGTAGACCTGGTATAGAACCGCAGCTGCACATAAGCATCGCAATCTGCCCCTTCTGATATGTTGGGCTATTTGGATCACATGTAATCAAATAATATTTCAGAATCATCCTCCACACTGGTCTATTATTGCTGCCAAAGTTCTAGCCGACTACACCCTTATACTAGATGATCCACCCCCACAGAAGCCCAGGAATATTGTAACTGAACGTATTGATGATAGTAAAGCATGGGCTTATTTTGACGGGGCGCACAAGAGACTGGGTGCGGTGGGGGTGCTATTCTACACATCAACCATCATCACTCTTACAACATGCTCATGGGTTTTAGAGGAGGAACAAATAACTTTGTAGAACTGCTAGCTGCAAAAAATCTTATACATTTTGCTTTGGAGAAAAATGTCAGAGACATACAACTATTTGGCGACTCCAAAATCATATGTGACTGGTTGAATAGAACATCTAGATGCTCTTCTTTTTCTTTGAGTCATATTCTAGATGAAACTTTGAGATTGATTTCATCTTTTGACTCCAAATGTAAACATATTTTTAGGGACCAGAATAGGGTTGCTGCAAGCCTATCCAAAGAAGTTGCAAACGGGGAGCCAAGCATCTGGATGATTCAGGAACTACATGAGGGACAACACTACCAATATTATCACTAGCCGTTTATTGATTTAATAGTATAAATTTCTGATTGCACATGAACATTATCATTTTGTGAATATATTTAATTGCTTGAAGAAATTCACAATTTTTTTTATATATCCAGTAGTTTTTACAGCTCTATATCTATTGCTACCTCCCTGCGCAGATCAAGGCAACCATTTTTGAATACTATTGTTTGTTGATGATTAGGCTTTTTGGAAAATGATCTGAATATGCATTTTATGCATCTGCAAAACATAATTTCCTTTTACTAATGAAATTATGATTTTTCCCAGGGGAAAAAAATAATGAATAAAAAAAAGGAAAAACAACAAATAAAGATAAAAGGGAATACGAAGGAAACTCAAATAAGTCAAGAGATGACGGAATGAGATCAAAACCAAAAAAGAAAACAACAAAAAAAATGAAAAAGCAAGGGGGGAGGGGTTCTTAAGATGTAAGGGCAGGGATGCAACAACTGCTCTGATTTTCCATCCATCATCCCTATCAAGATTACTTAGCCTCCTTTCAATTTCAATTGCCTCCCTAAACTTCCGGTGATGAAAAGCTGAAGTCCAAGTCCTCCCATGCTTGACATCGGTTGCATGCTCACAAATCCTATAATTAGTAGAGCGCACAATTTCACCAATAAACGGGGTCCCAAAAGAACAAGGAATAACATAAACATATTTCATATCCTTGAGATCAAAAGAGTCTTTTACAAACCTCAAGGAGCTCTGAATGGTGTTAAAAGGTCTAAAGATTGAAAGACATTATGCTTTCTCAAAATTCTCACAATCTTATTAGTAGTCCCTTAGATGAAAAAAGATGCACCCTTGAAACTCGATCTTTAAAGTATTTCTTAACCTTAAAACCTCGGCTAACTTTGAGGAAAGATTTCATTACATATGTATGACACCTTATACTCTTAATTTGTAGTTAGGCAATGTATCGTCGTGAATGGTTTTAGCATTATATTATTTGGAAGTTCTACTTTAAATAGTGTATATTATAATAATTTATAATGTTATTACAATTTGGAATAACAAAAATAAATTATTTTCCAGAGTGAACTTAAATTCAACAAGCCTCATTAGTTTCTTCTTTAGTTAATACAATCTAATGACACATTTTATTACACATGTATAGCACATTATGTGTGAGATTTTGTAAGCTACGAAAGCACTCTTAATCATGGTTTTATTATTAATATTGTTTCGAAGGTTTATCTTAAATATTATAGGTTTATTTATTATAATATTTTATAATTTTATTATAGTTTTTCTTTATTTAAAATAGAATTTTGGTTTATTCAAAAATATGTTTAATGAATTCAAATTTAATAAAAATATGAATGGTGATGTATAGATTATAATTTATTAATAATTAATTATATATATACAGATTAGTTTTATTTATTTTATAAAAAAAGATGGAGATTGTTTTTATGATAATTGTTTAGTGGAGGATGTTAGAAATAAATGTATTTTTTTTTGAGTTGAGGACTTTTATAACAACGTTGTATAAGAATGTTATTTTTGATTAATTAAGTGTAATATCGAATTTAATGAAGGGTGTTCTTGGTTCTTTTTCTCTTTAGCATATAAAGTGATAAGATAGAAGTGTATTTGGAAAAACCATGTTGTTTTGAAACAAAATAACCTTTAATATAATCAGACTTTTTATATCACAATATAAAATCCACAATCTTTATTTAAAATATTTTATATTTTACAAATTATTTTACCATTAATTTTTTATATCTCACAAATATTATAAGATAAAAAATTTCAAACTATCATTATAATATTAAATTATACTAATTAAATAATTTAAATACTTATTTAATTATTTAATTATATTATTAACAATTATTTAAGTATTTATTTATTGGATTAATTGAGTTTAGTTTCGGTGATTGTGCACAATAATTGTTAATATGTTGACTTATTGATTCTTTGGAATAGATTACTTTCGTTGTGCTCTTAAACGAGTCTATATTAAGGGTTGGCCTAGTACCAACAATGTGTCTTCTAGCCTTTGGGTTGAGAGGGAGGGTGACTTTTTTCCCCGGTCAAATACCTAATGCCCAAATTTTTTAATAGCCTCAATGGTTATCTCAAGTGGTCAAGTCCCTGTAATTAAAGCACCTTTGCTATTGAGAGGTCATGAGTTCAATTCTCTTGACACTCTCGGGGTCAAGATCCATGGTTGAGCCAACAGGAAGTGATCATTTTGAGTGGATCTTCTTGGTACAATTATTTTGTGGACATAGTCATCACCACACCACATAGAAAATAATATTAAGTTTTTTTTTTTTAACTATGGTAGATAGCTAAGACATTTTAACTACCACTATAACACCAAGAGTATATGCCAAAAAATTATGATCTAAAAGGAGTCAAGATGTCACCTATGTGGGGCACAATATCACAAGGAACCAAATATGTCACCTTGAATTAATGTTAATGGGAGAACAAACTATGTTATCAACCACTTGAGCTACCAGGGCCAAGATTTTCGTAAGTAAATGGATGTGCTAGGTTAGGTCCCTTATCCCACAAACAAGGGGGTATCATATACCAATTTTATGTCTCTCTTGACCATGAGCTTAAAATTTGATGGTTATTATTATCAATAGGATAGATCCATGCCCACTCTAGATCTACCAAGAATAAGGAATAATATAATCTATCAAAATGAAAATCTTTGGAGTCCATAACTATAAATATTTGATTCATGCAGTTGCCTGACAGATTTATGTTAGTTCTTAATAATAATATTTATATTATATATAAATGTTACATCTATATGCATAAAAATATTCTTATTTTTATTTTTATTACAACCCTCACTAATACAATAAAATACATATAAAATACATATACATGTGCTTGACCTTTTGTTTGATTTTTTATAATTTTTATAATTTTTTTAATGTAATATGTCTAGCATCATATGTAAAGAAAGAATTTTTTATATTTTTATTAATTGAATTTAAATGTAAATTTTTAAAATATCATAACTATGAATATGAAACATTATTCTTTAGATTTATTTTAATGTGATGTGAGAGCACATTATGATTTTTTTCTTGGATAACTATTTGTAATTTTATTAATAAAAAACAATTATAGTATAATGAATTGAAACAACTTATTACTTTTTAATTATCATTTCTCTTTAGTTACTTTTTCATTACTATTTCTTGCTAATTGATGTAACAGTATGTTTTATTACTTTTTAACATTATATTTCATTTACATTAATAGACATTTTCATTTTGGAATATAACTTCCATAATTTTAATTTAATTATCCATAATTAATAGGTGGATGGTATGGATTAACATATAAAGAATATCCATGTAAACATTTTAGTAGTCAAGATAAAGGGTTGAGATCTACGTCCAAGGTAGTTATGTTATTTTTTTTTATTTTCAATTTTGTGTTACTTTTTAGCCAATTTTGCAATGAAAATATCGCATATTAGATCATAGATACTAATGTTGTTGCCTCTAGTAGGCCAAAGATAGTATAGATTCTATGGCAACCAAAATTAACCTTAAGTGAGAGTCCAAAATGTCAAAATGCATAGATATAATGATGTCTCAACATGGGGGAAACTAGCAATAAGAGCCAAAAATTGACATCCTTATAGGCCACAGAGTTGGGAACAACAAGGGAAATAAACTAGACATATGCTCTAAAAGTAACATATTAACAACCTAGAAGGGTAAGCATGAGAAGCAAGAGGTAAAACTATGAAATATATGGAACCTAAGCATCAAGAAGACAATCAAGTGTTGAGGTTGATGGGTAGTTTCTTAACTTTGCATGGTGGTTGTAATGTCCCCGACCTTCAATTGGACAAGACTACATCACTTCAACCCAACTTTCCCTAGTATTCATCAATATTTTTGCAGAAGCTTATCTTTTCATAGAATTTATTGGCAATATTCATTAACATAATTATAAATCAAATAACATATATTAGTTAATGATTCCAAAACAAAACAATAATAAACATTAGTACATAGAACACCATTATTTATCATATAAGATTCATAATTGTACTCGAGAGTAGAATTTTCCAAAACCTAAGATTAACATAAATGAAAACAACTAATTACATAACCTAGAAGTTGGGATTTAGGGCCATTTAAGAATAAATTGTACATGCATAATAAGTAGTATAAATAAAATAACATTCAAAACCATTATGCTTGAACTTAGAGACTAAGATTTAACAGTAAAAATAGTAAATAAACACAACACATAATACTCAACAACCACAAAAAATACCTAATTCAAGGTTTATAACCAGAATCATAAATTTGCATACAAATACTCATAAAGATATCATAAAACAAGGTACTTATCAATATTAACAAAGTTAACTAGCTACGACTCTCCACATTCCTCCCAACCATAGACTTAGTGGTTCATAATCTCAACCACCGAGTCACCCCCGAGTTGGGACAATAACTCAAAAGGAAACAATTTTTAAACCAATATAAAAACATGGCCAAGTTCCAAGATGCCAATCCAGTAAACATGCTACTCCAAGTCTCAAATCACCGTCCGAGCTAATTGTGAAGTTACCAACCCAACAAACATGCTGCTTCAAGGCTCTAGGAATCCCCCTTGGCCATGAAACTGAACACCGAGTTCCCACCAAAATTCCATGGCACTAGGCCATAATAAGTCTAGCAAACCCTCAAAGCACAATGATCGTTGGAGCTACCATGGAGGCACAAAGCATAACAATATGGATCCATTATGACACACTTAACTTAATAAATGCACCCTGGCCAATCCATAGTTCAACCCCAAGACTCATTGGTCATTAGTTAGTCTCAGAGTCCACCCAAGGACTCAATGACTAACCCCCCCTAACCATCCCTATTTAAATAATGGAATAATAAGTAATAATCGTTTTTTATAATTTCATGGCCTTAAATAACCAAGTGGCACTCACTGGAGCCACATGGGCCCTAGGGCACACCTTTCCCCAAAATATCACAATTGTTTGCTTTTCTCTCGGGAGTTGTACACCCCATATTGTTTTCGTCGAGTTGGCTCTACAACCCATCTTATTTTATTATTAGTATTATTATTATTTTATAATATTTTATTACGTAATTACTAGTCAGGCTCTAAGGCCCCATAACCTTTACAAGATTATAAATATATAGGCTTGTTAGCCACACAATACATTTAATTTCATCACGCGAGCATGTAGGCCTCATAATATTATTCTCGCTTACAAGTCTAAATAATAATGTTTAATTACATTATGAATGTTGGATATTACATTCCTCTCCCCCCTATTTTATGCATTGTCCTCAATACATGCTATATCTATGATATGAATCTATCATCATAGACTCTCTCAATCCATGCCCTCCTCCTTGGCTTCCTTTAAGGCTTCCTCCATAGTTTTAGTGATCTTTGCACAACAAATAGATCGGGATGTTCTTACCCCATGCCAATGAGTGTGCAATTGCATCTCCCACCACATGATATATAGTGGACAACAATCAAATAACATTAATATCAACAACACTTAACCTTCACTCATATACACATTTTCTTAATTTCAAAATATTAAAATCAATTATATGCAGGCAAACATTCTTCTCAATATGCAGACATTAATTGTAATTCTTCATGCATTATAGAAATGATGCACAAATTCATGCCATTCTAACATTATTATGCCACAACGATGAGGAAGTGTTTTTCCTGCATGTCAAAAATGTATACTACCCCTATATACAATTTCATGTATTTTACTTTTGCATACAATCATCCCATAATTTTACCAACTGTTGTTGTTCTTCTCATTTCCTATATGAAAATATTCTCTCTACTCACTAGTCCAACCCTTCTAGTTTCCATTATTCTTATTTTCTTTCCTTTACTTCAATTAATTTTCTCAATTGACACAATTATTGCAGATCCTTCCTACTACCTGATTACTAAATCATTTTGAGCTTCTCATTGCTCAAATTATTGGCATTTTTTCTCAAGTTTATGCATTTGTTTCAATAAATACCTACTAAGTTTCTTATTTTCTTCATTCAAACTCTATTCAAGTCTATTTCCAAAGTTGCATCAATCTCGTTTGACTTGTGACAAAACCCTACACACTCAGTCATTAGTTTTACCATACACCTAGGATGGTCCTATGACTTATCAAGACTTTGTAGACAACCTATCACATCCTACACACAAGAGCTAATTAAAGGTCTATCACACCTTGTATACAAAATTGATCAAAAATCCTATTACTTTTGTTACAAACATGTCATGGACCTTCCATGACACCTGTCACGACCAGTCAGAAGGGATATCATCAACGGTGATATACCTGTAACCATCCTATGATAACACCTATTATATAACCTATAATATACCTGTAGGAAATTTATGATACCATATTTTTCTTGAGTATACTTGGTTACATCATCTGCATCTTTGCAGCAAAACCTATATAGGACTTTGTTCCATAATTTTTCATAATCCTTGTGACAGATTATTATGTACCAATTAAAATCATTTTATAGGACATTATATCCTGTCATATATCTATCAAGATTTTATCATATATGTGCACTTATAAACCTGTACACAATCCATGCGTAAGGTACCTGCATTTAATCCATGGTAGCCTTGCTAACTACCATACACGTAGATAATTCCTATTATGAAACTATCAAATCTTATTACGATTCTATATTTTTTTTGTAGCTATCGTGTTATTTTTCAAACACTTAACCTGTCTCCCTATATAGCTACACTATTTCATCGTGAACCACCCACAAAATTTTGACTGATATTTGTGTTCTATGATAGTTAATAATAATCTCATTTCCATACAACCAGAATTGATCCACAAATACCCGATTCTTACAAGTTTGATTCATAATGCTATATTACAATCTACAAGAATAAATTATGTAAGTGGACTATTACTTATCTATAAAAGTTTATGAGGTGTCTTCATGTGCAGTTACTTTCCTATTACTAGGTGCATACTTAGTATCCAACACCATCTAGGGCACCAAGCCCCAACATCCTCCAAGCTTCCACTTCTCTCGGCCTCCAAGTACCTTTCGACCTTTGAATGACCCTCTTTATATTACATGCACACAAGATCATCTTCTCCAGTTGCACCTGCCCTTCTGGGATCAAGCATCCCCTTTACTAGCTAACAATCCCTCGACTGACCCATCTCACTAAGACCTTCATGAAAGTCTAAAGCACAAGACAATAAGGCTAGTGCTACATGCGATTGTTACTCTACTGCAACACAAATAATACAACCACCCTGGTTGGCTTCTATATGAACTATTGCATTAATACTTCAACTTAATGTTGTTAAATAACATGCATTCAACACACTCAAGTTCATACTTCACACATTCGTACATATACAAACAACATAAACATTGAAACGAGAACTATAAACTCAAAACATGAACTCTAGCCAAAAAAACACCAAAAAGCATGGAAAACAATGATAGAAACAAAAATTGTGTATTCTAGAATGATGTTTTTTAGGGTTAATTTTCAACATATTTAAAGAACGACAGTAAAACCAATTTTTTTTGTGCAAAATAAATTAAAAAAATACACTAATTATTTTGGTAGAATAGCATTTTTCTTTCCTAGGTATAACCTCAACATGTTTTAGTAATGACGATAAAGATAAAATAATGGGATCCGAAACACATTAAAATTCCATCAGTTTTCATCCATGTCGTTTAACATATAATAACATGAGACTAAAGATCGCTAAAATTCTAATTGTTTTCAACCATAACATTATAGATAAAAAAAACCATAGAATTAAATTTTTTTATGTTTTCAACACATTTAAACCATGAAATTATGAACAAATTACATGACCAAATTAATCAAAATGTCAATACTTGTACATTGAATGAAACATAAATTATATCTCTCAGTTATTCTTGCATTGTGGATATTCTAAACAATAAAACTCATCATAATTAAAACATATAATCCAACAAAAATAAAAGTGACTCATAACTTCATTTAACATCATATGGAAATCAAAATTTTTATTACAAGATACGATGCAAACATCAATTATATAAATTGTCTTAGAAAATTATTCAAAATCACTCGCATTTTCTTGCACACAATCAGAATCCACATCTTCATATGGATGAATGGATGCAAATGAAGACGTTCCATATTCTTCTCTTTAATCAACTAGTGCCCGATCTAAGTCTACATGCATGCCCACCATCTTAGGTTTCAAAATTCATCTAGATTTACAACTGGGTTTAGCAGACTCCCATCTCAACACTATTTCTTCTGGTAACAGCCTCTTCAAAATCTCCATTGTCTTGAAGTGAAGAGTTCCTCTCTTTTTTAAATTGAATTCATAAACAAGTATGTCAACATCCTCCAATTTTAATAGGTCTGTGTAGTGATAATTTATATTTGTACCCTTTCTTTTTCTCTTTCCACCAATTTTTTTTATCAACTACCATATTTGGTGTGTACACATCATTGAATGGGTGTGTGTTTATGGCATATCAATGTACTTCAACATCTGCAATATCTTCATTTTCTGTAATGACCTTTATAACCTTAGAAGCCTAGAATGGATAGCCATCCACATCTCCATCTGCTAGCACTATGATCATGCAACCCTCCTTAATATCCTATAATGAACCCATGTAACAGTCTTCCATGGCTTCATGTTCTGCATGAGATCTTCTTGAACCATTATACATTTATCTGTCCTCTACTTGTGATGAATTAATAATACCTTGAGATTGTTGTTGTTCAATAATGTTTCTTTCCTCATTCTCACTTGACACATTTTGTGGCCAAATAAATGGAGTTTTCAAAAGTATATATTAATTTTTTGTTCTTGAAATGATATCACTTTGATTATTGAAAAACGTCTCCCACCAAACTGAATCGGAAATATCAAAGTACTCATATGTATTTCTAGTACATTTTTTAATTTCTTCTAGGCAATCAAAATAATTTATATCTCTATTCTTCTTGTGTGCATTATCAACTTCAGCAACTAATTGTAATAACAATATATTTGACAAAAATATTGGATGGCCTAGAATGAACTTAAAAAATGCCAAACCTGATGATGGTACCCATTCTGCAGTAGTTGAATACTTCTTGCCCCATATTAGTGCTTTTCCATCAATTTTTTTGATACAAAATTGATGCTGGAAGCTAGTCACATTGATTTGCTCAGTGCATTTATCCTCACCATGCAATCCCAGAATAAACCTTTGCATGTCAACAGTTTCTTTAAACACATCAAAAATAGGCCTGGCATGTATGATTTCTTAATACATTCAGTTAATGATGGCAAGCTCCCACCATCCTTCCTCCTCAATGTGACTGAAAAAAGACTGAACATATGATCAATATGATCATGAGTGTGCCCAACAAGAAGGAAACCAACCTTTACCTTCTAAAAAATTCTCAATTCAACAAGCATGTTTAGATATCCAAAACAATTTGATTTTTGTTTTCACGACAAGTGTTGTCCAATTATAGATACAAAACTTCAAGAAGATTAACAGACCAATGATAAAACACATAATGAGTTATGTTTATTGTCATATTTGCATCATTATGAATATTTGGAGCAATGAGTATGCCCTTGGCAACATTTTCCTATTGAACGCCATATAATCGACCAATTGATACTAAATAAAATTTTCATCCTATAAATTTTTGGGTGTGCGAATAGAATGTGGTAGAAGTGTTTTCTTTTGGTCCATACCATCAATTATCAAACCCAAATATTTATTTGGATTATCATAACACTTCTTTAGATTCTTGCACAACTTTTTTCCTTTCACTTGTTTGTTGTTTGTGATGCTCTTGAAGTAGCTTGACAATGGAATCTACACAACATAAAAGAAATTCATTAATAAATACATTTACATAGTTAACAATTAATGTTATAAATGTGTGCTTCTTTCTACCCCTTCATGTTGATCCTTTCTTTATTTAAGATAAGCACATGTACTACAAACCCCCATCTTTGTCTTCTTAGGAATATGGTCATTCTTTCTTCCATATCTTCACAAAATATTGATATGTAATAAATTGACCATTTCCTTCAACACCTTCTACATATTCTTTGTATAAGTTGTAGATTTATTGTTTTGAGAAATTATCTGGAATACGTATTATCTCTCTATTTGGCATACAAACTCCATGCATTGAAAATAAGTATTTCATCCATGACATTGCAGTATTTGATAATGGCCCAAACTGTCATTTATGATGTACTTCTGAATAAAATGTGGGATCCTTTTCCAAATTTTCTTGCATTCTTGACAGATGAAAATTACCCATTGAATGAAACATTTTGAAAGCCTTTCTATAGATAAATAAAGACCCAATATCATAATCATAACTTGACAATGTAGATTGCATGCACCCCACTAAATATGAATTTGACATGCTCTTATTCATTGACAAATATATCTTCCTTTTCTACAATGAAAACTTGAAATTCAGGTGTTTCACACAATCCTTTTGAAAACATTCACTTGAAATGAGAGAACTGATAGAAATTCTTCTCATGAGATATTCTGCTCTACCCCTTGTATAACTAGAACATCTTGGATTGATATGAAAATGTCTGCTCCTACTCCTCGATATAATATTTGCTGGAAATGTCTCGATCATTGAATCGTCATCTATATAATAATTTCCATCATCATTAGGAGGAATATTATCCTGATTGTGAACATTTTTTCTTTTGAATTACCGACTTGGAGGATATTCCTCATCTTGTGCTTCGTAAGTGCTACCCTCATAGTCCTTAAAATTAGGACTAAATGGAAAGTTTGACTCGATGTTTATTGGATATTCTTCATCATGTTCATTATCAATGTTGCTCTCATATTCGATAGGATTAGGACTACGTGGAAAATGTGACTCTTTACTTACTGAAAATTCTTCATCCTTCCCTTCGTTAGTGTTGCTCTCATAGTCCTTCAGATTAGGACTAAGTGTTTCATCCTGTCCTTCGTCACTACTCCTTTTATAGTCCTTAGGATTAGGACTAGGTGGAAAATGTGATTCTCTATTTATAATAAATTCATAATCCTACCCTTCATCACTAATGCTCTCATAGTCCTTAGGATTAGCGCTAAGTGTCTCTAGATTTATTGGAAACTCTTCATCTTGGACTTCATCACTGCTGCTCTCATAGTCCATAAGAACAGGACTAAGTGGAAATTGTGACTCTCGATTTATCAGAAATTCTTCATCCTGGCCTTCATCACTCTTGCTTTCATAGTCCATAGGATTAGGACTAAGTGGAAATTGTCACTCTCGATTTATTGGAAATTCTTCATCGTCACCTTCATCATTGTTGCTCTCGTAGTCCATAGGATTAGGAATAAGTGGAAACTGTGACTCTCAATTTATTGGAAATTATTCATCCTAGACTTCATCAATGCTACTCTCATAATCCATAGGATTAGGAGTAAGTAGAAATCGTGACTAGATATTTATTTGAAATTCTTCATCACACTTTTCATCATTACTGATCTCATATTCCATAGGATTAGCACTAAGTGGAAATCAGGACTCTTTATTTATTTGAAATTCTTAATCATTCTTTTCGTCATCGATAATCTCATAGTCCATAGGATTAGGACTAAGTGGAAACCATCACTCTCTATTTATTTGAAATTCTTCATCCTGCCATTCATGAGCACTACTCTCATGGTGTGGTGTAGGAATATCCTCTCTACGGATAGAGATTATCCCTCTAGCCCAAGAGAGTGGGTCTAGCCACAAACAAGACAATCTAATATAAATTTCCTTACATTATAATTGAGTAAGAGGTCCTACCTCTTATAACGCTAATCCACTTGATGGTGATCTTGCTTCCTTGCTCCAACTTCCCTTCATTCCTTTTGTTCAAGTACCTAAAACAAAAATGGAAGAAACAACAACAAACGTGATAGCATAAAATGGAATCCAATCTACTTAAAAGGTTAAGGAGTTATAAGCTATAAAATGTGATATTACACATGATATAGGAAATAAAACATTAGTTGTATTAAAATAAACTTCAAAGATAAATACAATCGAAGCATTGAAGTTGGAGATCTCTCTTGCCATATCCAAGTCCTGCTAGATGCCTTTTCACACTATTTTCATCCTCTAATTTGACATGAAATGGATTCCAAGATGTAACTCTCTCTCCTCATGCTTTAGCTACCAAAGACTAGTCTTTTGTCATCTAAGCCTAATCTTCTTCTATCGAAATCTATAGATTTCAGAATTTTGCAACTGGTTCTATTTCTCCACCACTTTCACTATTTGTTGTATTGTAACCAAAAAGGGTAAGACGAAGTGGTTTATATAGGGAGAGGAGGATAAGAATGAGATCCACTCAAGGGGGAAGAAGTTCTTATCTCCTTGTGAAGGTCCACTTTTAAGGGGGGAAGAACCTTATATGGAGTTCTTAGCCCTTATCCAACCAAACGAATGTCCAACACATTGCCACTAGAAGTTTCTAGACATGAAACTCCATTTCCTTTTATAAAAATAGTTCAGAAGTAGACCAGCATGGGTATTGGGCTAATAGTAGCACCAATCGGTGTGGGTCATAGTGTAAAACTCTGCCATCAACATGGCTGAGACACTGGGAAAGAGCGTTGATCTTAAAAAATGGGTTTTAAGAAGGATTCTCTCGAAATGTTCTGAAGGGAGTGGGGACTACTTTCTTCAAACTTCAAGGGATGCAAGAGCATAGGTTTCATGGTGAAAGTATAACATAGTAGTCACTACTATGGTTCTTCGGGATCAAGAACAAGGAGTGACAGGAGAGTGAGAAATTACTTTGTAACAGATGCCCTCTAAAGCATGAATTTAGAGCTGAGAACGATGGTTGAAATGCTTTAAGACGGAGCGAGGACTTGGAATACCAACATCGAAAGACATGCAACTCAAACATACATGTACATATTTGAAATATGATAGTCATGCATGATAAACATGAGAGCCATATAACAATACATGAATCCATGGTATAGGTGCAACTATCCATTAAGAAAAGGATCATGTGCATGGATCCTCAGCATGGATGAAACCATCCGACTAAATGGATGAAAATGATACCCATGGCATGGTCACAACCATCTGTCTAAAGAATCATGTATATAATCATAAATGACTCATCACTCCTCGCAACCTGGAATTTTGTGATCTAAGACCAGGTCCTTGCGCTCCAACACGACCTGTTCAAAGTACAAATTCTAACATGTGAATAGGCGTGTTGAAGTCGAACATGCTAGAAAATCACTTAATTACAGGCCAATGATGTGAACCATTAACAAGCATGATAGAAACCACCCATAATGTCAATGGCTCTCAAGGTACTATCAATGCAATTGACGAAGTGTGAGTAAGGAACTGAAGTTAGACACCTATGAAATCAGTCGATTGAGGGCCAATGATGAGAACCTGTCATCATGTGCGAAGAACTTTCTATTGAGGCATGCAAGCTCTAAGGTACTCGAAAGGAGTTTGTAGATCAACTTCCTAGATAATGAGCTGAAGTCCACAAGAATCAATCCATCCAAGGAAGGTCATAATGGATCGTTCATCATCGACACAAAACGGGAAAAAGAATGAATGAGAGTAATCCAAGAAAGTGACAGATGATCAAGCAATGTATAGGGAAGAATACTTTTGATTCAGTCATAGGAGATTCCACAGTAAGAAAGTTTTTTTGCCATGACAGATGATCAAGCAATGTATAGGGAAGAATACTTTTGTTGAACATGTGGATGACATGACTTCGGAGTTTGGCAACATTTTACATCATAGGATCAAAGGGTGATGGTGATGTGGAAGAGATAAGATGATAGGTTAAATTGGATAACCCAAACCTAGGAAGGAACGTGACTGAGTGAGGATGTCCAAAACCCAACACGAACAACAAATGAGTGTTAATGTTCAAGAGAAACAAGCTACCTCAAGTGAAGAATACAACTGATGAATACTTCCAATTTCCCCCCACCATTTCTCGCGAGTACCCCAGTTATTTTTGAAACACAAGCTTGAAGGGGATAGCGTATGCTTGTAATATAAGCCCATCTTTCAGATAGATCCTACCTAGTAAATTTTAATGAGCCCTAGGAAGGATAAGCTCAGTCTCATCATAATGACAAGTCCTATGTCATTTAATATTTTAACAAGTCCGACAAAGGTGAAACTCAGAATCTTTTTCATGTTTAGAGAGTTTGAAAAAGACATGGAAAGGAAAACTTGAAGGGCCCCTTTTCGTAAAGTTGTCTCTTGAACCCAAAAAGGTAGAAACAATATTCAAGAGAATCCCAGTCATGTTCAACTAAGATATATCTTTTCTGTAAAGAGTTTTATCCCAGCCCAAATAAAGGGGTAAACGTATAGTGGGTAAATGACTTTTCGCAGCATTTAATGAGTCTAAAAGGGAAAAATACTCAGCAATATTTTCATTTTTTATGAGTCAAAAGATAGGTTAAAGGCAACTCATCCTGGAGGAATGAGTGGTATAAAGGGTAGCAACTGGTTCTGGTTATGATGGAATTTCTCAAAAACTAAGAGGTCAAGAGGCGGGCTAGTAAAACCACTCATCATTGTGGTTCCTCAAGAAAGGGTAAAACAACCAAGTGAAAACAAATGATTGGCCAAAGAGATGGTGATGATGGAATGGAGAAAAAACCAAGGCTTATCTGATGAAAGAGGCTGATAAAAATGGCAATCACGAAGGTTAAAATGGAGATGGTTTCATTTTTATATAAGCCTGAACCACGAGGAACTATGCCTCGATTCGGTTTCATGTTTACACAAGCTTGAAATGAAAAACTATGCTTGAATGAAAAAATGGCATGCCCCCAGCATGATGAGAGTTGAGTCACATGCCCCCCAAAATTCATTTCATTCATAGAAGTAGACATCGGTTTGCTAAAAGGGGGATCGACTGAAGTTTCACTTTCGAGATCAGGGAAAGACTCAATTGGAATTTGACGAGATCTTAATCAAATTATCGATTTGGAAAAGGGAGTTGTTTCATTTTCTAACAAGGTTCACACAGTAAAAGAACTATCCTCAAGACTCCTTGTTTCATTTTTCAAGAGCTTGACGCAAGACAAGGAACCATGCTCGGATGCTTTGTTTCATTTTTTAACGAGGTTGACACAAGACCAGGAACTATCCTCATGAATCCTTATTTCATTTTTTGACACAAGACTAGGAACCATCATCAAAATCTGTTTCATTATTTAATGAAGTTGATACAGGAACAAACTATCCTCGCACGTTGTTTCATTTTTTAATTAGGTTGACACAGAAAAGGAACTATCCTCATAACAGCTAATCATGGACCATAGAAGAACATGACCCCAAAGATGTCCTCACTAAACGAGAGAACTACACTCTGGGAGGAATACATGTCAACTGGTACAAATGACAGATCATGTTCCAATCCCCCCAATACATAATGTACCATGCCATCTGGGTGATCATCAATAGATGTGGAGACGAAACAAGTAGCCACATAATTTCCCTATGGCGAGGAGGGTACTACTTGTAAATGAGAACAATAGGGGATGATGGTAGGATTCAATCCGTTCAGTGACCGACAGATGATAGTTCATCAATGGTCACTATTCTCCCTTCGTGTTGAAAACAAACCACATGGAAGAGTGAAGAAACAAGAGCTCCCATGACATTACATAGTTTCACCCAAGGAGAAGATTGAATTCTAAGGGATCTTGAACTACCATAATGTCGATATAGATGGTCTTTCCTCCTAAAGTAATAGGGAACTTCAGAAGGATCCCTAAAGTTTGACATGCTCCTCCATTGAAATCCAACATATTCTGGGTGATAGGCACAAGCTGTGGGGATCCCAAAGCTTGCCAAGTAGTAGAACACATGATGTTAACAGATGAGCCTTCATCTAATAGAGTGCCATGTAATACCATATTATAGGCTTTTGTCGTAATCTGAAAAGGCACATAAGATGGGAGGCAGAATGCAGTCAATTGACTTCAATGAAAAGAAATAATAGAACTACTTGGTGGGGGTATCATAGGATTGCCCCATGTTTTACAAGAATAGGAGAAGCACTCTCCTTAACAACTGGGATGGGAGGGCCACTCTTCGATTCATGACAATCTGAGGAAACGAGAAGAATATGAGGAGTATGATCACTACTCTCTTCAGGAACAGAGTGAACAACTAAAGGCAAAGCCAAGTCGACACTCTTTTCGACCAATGGTTGATCTGGAACAGACATAAGAGAGTCATGTAGAAGGGCAGGATGGGAAAGAGATGAATCCAAGTCAATCACTTTACCAACTAGGAGAGGGTCATAAGAAAGCCTCTGATAACCAACAGGAAGCTGGCATTGAGGAGCTCTGAAGTTTTCCAAAAATTTGGAAGCTTTATCCATAAGAGGACAAAGGTGAAGAAGATGGTCTCAGTCACATAACCTACAGGGGAATTTAATTCTTTCCTTCTTCTTATCATCTCTAGCTGAGGGTGTAGCATCGACATGATCTCTAGAGGTTGATGGGGATTGTCGATCCAGATTTTGAGACCATACCTCTAAGACTCTAGGAATACCAGGGCAGTCTCGAAGGAGATGGTAACCCTTAAATAGCCTGTAAGGGAATTTTACCTTCTGCAAAGGATTGAAAGGTTTGTTGACGGGAAGTTCATTTGGAGCAATAGCTGCATGGTTAACCTCTCACTTTTCTGACTTCTTCTTCTTCATCTTCTTCTTCTTCTTCTTAGCCTCTTCATTATTGCATTTCAAACTTTCACCAAGCGAAGTAGAAGAGGAGGGTGAGGAAATAGTTGAATAAGGTGAGAGGTCAACCTTAGAATGAACATGGTGTTGTTCAGGTGAAGGAGATGGATGGACACAAATTGAGACACTCGAGACCACTGAGGTTGAAAATAAACAAACAAGTAAAAAAATAGTTAACCCAGGGAGGGACAACGTTGCCATATAAGGAACATCAACGTTTCCAAAAGAAGGAAAAGAACCAGGACTCCCACCGAAGGGTAATCCTTGACTAGAAAACTCTGGAAATGTTTCCATTGGAATCGACCCTAAAGAATCACTAAGGAAGATAACTTTAACTAGGAATATTTCGTGGGCAGTTAATTTTAAGACACTGAAATAAAACTTTTCCTTTTCATGTTTTAAGAGTCGAGAAAAGGATGAAAGGTGATTCTAGTTGCTTTCATATTTAATGAGCTTGAACGAACAAGTGCTTGATGATATTTCAAATTCAAAGAGTCAGTATAGATAAAAAAATTACTACTCAGGGTACTCTGGACATAAAGGATTACCAGGTAACCGTGAACTACAAAATACCTCCCGACAAACCGAAAAGTACGAATAGACAATCTCCTTGAATGTTGTGTTCAGTGTATCAAATTTATAAGGTTGCAGACTCAACTTCCTATGGATAAATAATTACAACCTATAGGGGTCTCCCTATATATACATGATGGTACGGGGAGCACAAGTCTGTGCTAGTGCTGTCTGATGCAAGATCATTGCGAATGATGGCGGCTAGGTTTAAATACACCAGAACAAGTCTCTAGCCTAGAAAACTAAATGTAATGATTAAGTTTCAATGCTTCCTTAGGTTAATTCAATAAATTTTAGTAATTTATCTTGAATTAGGATTCAATTTCAAGGCCCTACCACTCTCATCTGAAAACTTCTATATGCAGCTATATGACAAAATAAATATTTTTCTTCGATGAAAGTTGACATTAATTGAGGGATAGAGAATACACAATCGACGTAACAACCAAAGAATGAAATATTTTACTAATATATGTCCTAAATGCACTTAATCTTCCTTCAAAAACAAAAGAAAATTTTATTTCATTTCTCATGCCTATGATGATGCAATTCTAACTTCTCAATAATGCTACTAATGCAATATTTTCGCTTAAGTAAACTAGAATGATATCCTTCTTTTCATAAAATGAAAAATGAATCTTTCACATAAAGCACTTTAATGAAAATTTTCACGATTCCAAGAAAACAAGCATCAATCAAATCCAAAGCATGATCAATGAAACTAAAAGCAATTTCTTCCCTGAATCGAACAAGCCAAACACATAAATGCTTCAATCAATAAACCAATCAATGTAATCTATACTCGGAAATACAAAAGAGACACTCGAAATAAGAGAAAAAACGAGACTCTTTCACTCATTCAATTGAAAATGAAGCAATGAAGATGTTGTGACTAAAAGATGGATTAAATGAAGCAGCAAATCAGAAACTTGACACAATGAGTAAACAAAAAAATGAATGGTAATTGACCTAGATGCCCTAGGGTCATAGAAACCATCCAAAAAAACTCTAAAATAAAGCAATGAAACTTGAAGCCAATCAATCAATCAAAGGCAGCAAACAAAGAATCCTAGTCACTTTTGGGTGGAAGAAGAGAGTCTGAGCGTCAAGACACACTAGCACTGGAATGGGAGAAACTCTGATTTTTCTTAACTAAAAATCCGACACAATGTTTTGGCTGAAACTAGCACTGAAAAGGGGTCCAGCACGACTATCAGGGTAAAACTTACGCTGATTGGTATGACATTTTGGCTAAAACTAGCACTGATCAGGGAAGCGCGACTGTTTGACTAAATCTAGTGCTAATGAAGGGATTCAAAGAAAGCATAAAAAAGAACATCACAAAGGACTAGACTTAACACATGAGAGGGTGGGCTAGTGTCTTTATGCCTTCAAATAGGTCAATACAGAACCAGAATACCATAAATAAACAAAGTAGGCACACAAGTAGAAAAAAAAAAGTGATGAAAAGGATATGTATTTCCCCAACAGATTCACCAATTTGTGGTGTAGGAATATCCCCAACGTGAACAAAGATGATCCCTCTAGCCCAAGAGAATAGGTCTGGCCACCAAAAAGACAATCTAATGTAAATTTCCTTAGATTAGAATCGAATAAGAGGATCTACCTCCTATAACGCTAATCCACCTAGTGTTGATCTTGCTTCCTTGCTCCAACTTCCTTTCATTCCTTTCGTTCAAGTACTTGAAACAAACATGCAAGAAAAAACAACAAACGTGATAGCATAAAATCAAATCCAATCTACTTAATAGGTTAAGGAGTTCAAAGCTATCAAATGTAATATTACACCCAATATAGGAAATAAACCATTATTTGTATTAAAATAAACTTGAAAGAGAAATACAACCAAAGCCTTGATGTTAGAGATCTCCTTTGCATTATCCACGTCCCACTACACACCTTTTCAACACTCTTTTCGTCCTATAGCTTGACAAGAAATGGATTCCAAGCTCTAACTCTCTCTCCTCATGCTTTAGCTACCCAAGACTAGTCTTTTTTCATCTAAGACTAATCTTCTTCTATCAAAAGCTAAATATTTTAGAATTTTGCAGCCGGTTCTATTTCTCCACCACTTTCACTATGTGTTGTATTCTAACCAAAAAGGGTAAGAGGAAGTGGTATATATAGGGAGAGGAGGATAATAATGAGATCCACTCAAGGGGGAAGAAGGTCTTATCTCCTTGAGAAGGTCCACTTTTAAGTGGGAAAGAACCTTATATGCAGTTCTTGGCCCTTATTCAACCAAACAAACATCCAGCACATCACCACTAGAAGTTTCTAGATGTCAAACTCTGTTTCCTTTTATAAAAACAATCCAAAAGTAGACCAATGCAAATATTGGGCTAACAATAGAGCCCATCGGCATGGGTCATAGTGTAAAATGCTTCCATCGGTGCAGGTGAGACACTGGGAAAGAGCGTTGATCTTAAAAACTGGGTTTCAAGAAGGATTTTTTGGAAATGTTCTGAAGGGAGTGGTGACTACTTTCTTCAAACTTCAAGGGATGCAAGAGCATAGGTTTCATGGTCAAATAATAACACAATAGTCACTACTAGGGTTCTTCGGGATCAAGAAGGGGGAGTGACAGGAGAGTGGAAAATTACTGTGTAACACATAGTCCTTATGATTAGGACTAAGTGTAATATTTGACTCTCTATTGATAGTGAAACAATTTCCATTATATTCATCAATATGAATAGATTTGTTACGTGAAGAAGATGTTGATGCTTCACAAAGAGAAACTTGACTATCAAAAGAATCCATTCCTTTCAAATGGAATAGGTTGAGTGATACAAATACACTCTCTCCTAATGATAATATATAGCTCAAATAATGAAAATTTCCCTCCAAAGTTGTCCTCTGAAAGTTTTTGCAGAAAATTTTCCCTCCAAAAATTTTGTTTCATGTATTTCCCTCCAAAATTTTCTTGTACAATTTATTGAAAAAATTGAACTAAAATTTTCTCATGAAATTATTCTTTTAAACTAAATCTTTAAATTATAATTTTAAACTAAATCATTTATCTAAATTAATCTTTTACTTAAACTATATAACATTTACTAGACTCCCCGGATGCGGGTGATAGAGTGGAGTAAATGGCAGGTGGCAAGTCACATGGGCAGATGTCAGCCCGGACAAGCCACCACACACCACCAGGCCAGGACCATAAATGCGCAGGGGAGCTCCGGTCAGGCGTTAGTCCGTTCGGCCTCAAGCGAACTGATGAAGACAAGGACATTCTTGGGGAAGGCTGCCAGGGTTCAGGCGCCATTTAATGCACCTCCAGGTCAGAGAATCATGGCGCTCCATAAGAGCGTTATTCTCCCGCACAATGCGCAGACACATGAGCAGGTCCTGAGGGCTCCAGAGCATACTCTGGCCAGGTGTAGAATATCAGCAGAGGTGCAGGTGAGAGTTTTAGGAATGTTTGGCGAACGCAGAGGAGGGCCGAGGGGCAGAGGCGGTTCACGGGGTCGCCCTCCAACACAGAGGAGAGCCACTCCACCAGCTTCCTCTGATGATGTCCCTCTGGTTCATGACAGCAGCCCGCATCGTGCCATCAGTCGACAAATTAGCCAGGAAAGAGGAGAACCCCGGGACTGTGGGCATTTGGAGCATCCTGCGATTAAATATCGCATACCCTGCACTCTGGAGAACAATACGTTGATTGTGTCCGTCACGGTGGAGCACTGCAGTGACGTTCGCAGGCCACGGGAAGGTCTGACGGCGCCCAGGGTGGACATGGAGGTGCCCAGGGTGGATTTTCGGCACCCTCCTCATACAGAGGAAGCCGAAACTTCGACAATGCAGCCTGCCAGGAAGCCGGAAGGAGGAATTCAACCAACGACGGAGGAAGACAAAAAAGAACCACGGTTAGCGACGGAGGATGAGCCGTATGAGACAGACGAAGAATAATGTTGCAGCCTCTCCGCCCTCTCGGTTCTCTGTTCATCCCTTCTCTGTCTTTTTCCAAGTGTCGGCATATCAGCGTGTCTATGTGTCCATATTAATCCATGTGTCACTGCAAGTCTATGTGTCGATGTGTCACTGTAAGTCGATTATGACAGTCTACGTGTATCTGTGTCAATTGTCCACCGTGTTGGCTGAAATGCCTACTGTGTCGGTTTAAAGTCGTTTTGGCAGTCTGGTAAGGAATGGTAATTTTGACAGACAGTCTTGAGAATTCTCCGCGGAGATTCAAGGCCTCGGCCTGGTGTAATTTTGATGTAATGTTTCAGTTTTTGTAATATAATTAGTATAGTTTTACGCAAAAAAAAAAAAAAAAAAAAAAAAAAAAAAAAAAAAAAAAAAAAAACCATTTACTAGACATTGAATATTTTTTTAATTTTTTATTATATCTTCTATCACACATTTAAAATAAATTGCTATATTGCATAACACGATTTATATGTTAAGTTAAAAAGAAAAAAAAATAAAACCACATTCTCCATATGGTAAAACAATTTCGTAATTTTCGCTATATCATAAATTACTATATCACTATAACATGCTTTATATGTTGAGCTTTTATAAATAGAAAAATTAATACCACATTCACCATGAGGTAAAACAATTTCGTAATTTTTCTATATCATAAATTTCATTACCGCTATTCCTCACATCACATCAAGGCTTTTCAAGGCTCATTAAAAGGCTTGGAGCGATTTTGTGGAGCAGCTACATTGTTATTGACAACACATTCAACGAAAGATTATCACATTTCAAAGGTTAGTTTCCCTTTTTCCGAGTGCAAGTCTTAAACTCTCGTATGTTTACTAGTAGTTATGTGTCAGTTGGGTTCTTATCTTCGCGTAAAATACC
>APFE031579956.1:53708-83819 GCA_000404065.3 Pinus taeda | reverse complement strand
TGAATCTTTCTAGATCAAATACTGCTAAAAATAGAGGTAGACCATCAAAAAATATTGCTGAACAAATCAAACCCAAGCTAATAACTAGAAATCGATCAAGTGCCTCAAAGGATAAGATGTTGATTTCTTACTGGAAGAAATCACAAGAAGTGAAGCATACAGAAAATATATGGTTTGTGAAAGATTGAGAAGGCGGAAAACATCGGTGGATATATCTATATGTTGATATCCTAATGATAGTGGAAGTTATGAGGTGTTGGGAAAAGTACTAGACATGTGTTATATACCAGATATTAAAGTTGCTTATGTACTTAAAAAACTGCCCAACTCACATGATAAGATTAGATATCAGTTTGCATTTTCAATGTATGACATGACAGATGAATCTACAAAGATGTGTAAACAAATCATAAATGAGAGTGCACAAGGTATCATAAGTATTGTTACTTATATTTATGTGTTTTGTGTTGTTGTAACTATATCATTATATCTTTTATAACTTAATTTTTATTGACATGTGATATTAATTTTATAGAATTTTATTGAAAATCTTTCAATTATGTTTGGAGGCATTTATTTTATAGAGAAATATATTGTGAATGTTGTCAACAGATTTTACTCAGGGTTAGAAGAATATATGGCAAACAAGAAAAAATAATAATTCATGATGCTACAAAACTACATCCAAGGGATCAACAAAGAATACCTTCAATGGATAAATCTTGCAAAGGTAGACATGTTACTCTTAAAGAGGGGGAAGTTGAAATTGAAGCTAAAGAATTTGTTTCCATTACTGAGGATGAGAATATAACTGATGTTAGAAAGGTGAAGAGCCATAAAATACCAAAAGAAAACATACCCAAGAATGTCTCTATTCTAGTTGACGATGAGGATGTAACTTATCTAGAAGAAAATAGGAGGAAGAAAATAAAAGTTGATCATTCTCCAATAGTCAAGGAAAACAACAAAGATCTTAGTGAAAATTCAAAAGAAAGCAGGGAAATCATTAAACTAGGAGTTGATTTAGAGGATGGAATTATTAAAACATAACAAAATGCCATTCGACATTACTTGACAAAGACAAACTTAATTTATGGTGGTCGTGTATTTTAGCTTAATATTAGAAAAATCTATAATCCAAGTGAAGAACAATTTAAATATCAAATTATAAAGCCACACCACCTCCATGTTCACAACTTGAAGACATTGATGATGTACAGTCCATATGCTCATGTGGTTGATTACATGCTTCTTGTTGATCCAGTTCAAGTTCCCAACAAACAAGCATTTGATAAGTCATTTTTTTTTTAATACAATTATCTGCTTGGGGGGAACCATTCTGTAGAATCTCAATGGAAATTTATGGAGGAATATCCCAATAACCCACATTTTGAAACAATGATATGTATCATTTATGTTGGTTTATCAGATACAGAAGCAAAGTTATTGGCATGGGATCATAATAGAGATAATGAGGATAGGATGTCTATGATTTTCATCAAAAGGGTTACGTTTATTTATAATGAATTTGAAGAAAAATGGGGTGGCTATAAGACAAAGGTTAGTCTAGAATTTGAGAAGGAATGTTGTATGGAAATAGGCTATAAAATTGAGGAAAAATCAATTCAAAAGGTGGAAAAGTACCTTATGATATATTAAGAAGTATTGATAAAATTTTCCATATGGAATTTATAAATGGACAAATACGGGAATTGATTAACGAGATTTTTAACATGTGGGAGAACATTGACATTAAAACTTAAAAGGTCAAAAAGTCTAAACCATTGATTCGTAGCAAGAATCAATCAGATCCTGAAAATGAAGAAACTTCCAGAAGATATGAGTATCACACCTTGGAGAGAATTGCAAGGAGTGAAGGATGAAAAACTTGTCAAAACAACATTATCTCGTGTGAAGTTAGGGGAATTATCATTGGACGAAATGTGAGGAATTTCATAAGTAATTTTGTTGAATTATTTTTACTTATTTCTCGATTATTATTTTCTTTTAAATATAACATATTGTTGTTGATAGTATTTATTATACATATCATTATATTAACTTTTATTACTTTATCTATTTAGTCACAAGGTTTACATGAAAATACAAGAACAAATGGTTAAATTGTTGAATGAAGATAGTTGGGTTGATGTTGTATGCAGCTACCTAGATTCAAGCTCTACATGAACACTAAAATACTTTTATCTTACGTTTAAAAATGTATGTTGATTTATACATTCATTTTTATTCATTTGCATACTATTTTTATTTTATAACTTATACATATATTTTTTTATTTTATTAAAGATGAAGGAGGATGCAAATGGAGCACTAGAGAGCTTCAGAAGCTTTGTTGAAAACATTAAGATCGAAAGATTGAGAAAGCAACGTCTTATTAATGTTGAACTTGATCCAACTCTTACTTATTTCATTTGGAATGGGCTTGACACTATTCAATATCAAATAATACAAGGTGATTGTGAATATATTACTGAACTCATACCTAAAAGGGATTATTCCCTAGTTATTGTAGATATCCCCCATGGTTTCAATATCTCAAACATTGACTATGATAGTGACCCTTATACTTATCACACTCTTATTAAAGTGGTTGCGGGATTTGTAGAAGTCACATTATCGCCACTATGGATATTTATGACATTTCATTCAAACAAACAATTGGCAATGTTATTGACAAGCTTCAAGGAGAAAGAAAACTCAAGGTTTTAGATTACATGGTAAGACATTGAAATTGTATGTTTGATTAATGTTAAAAAAGTCATTTATGTACAAGTTAATTGAAATTTTACTATTTCATGTTACAGGCAAATGTCAAATCTTATTAATCATGAAGATGAACCAATTATAAGTGATTGTGAGTTCATCCATGTTGAAAATTGAACAAAATATGATAACTATAAGTCTATGCTTCTTAATCGGATAGATGGAAAGAGTCATAACCAAGTACTGGCTTATGATGCTGTTATAAACAAAACTAACATATGAAGATAAAGAAGAAAAATGAGAGATAGTTAACATTTATAAAAAAATACAGTCATTGATTAACTATCTTATAGACTTATGTTCAAATGAAGGAGATTGGGTTCTAGATTTATTCTCAAGATCAGGTAAGTTTTATTATATAAAATTGAATTTCAATATCTTCTTTCCTAATTTCTATGTGATTATACTAATTTAATTCATTATTTCTTTTGTGCTTTATAATTAGGTACAACACTAGAATGTTGCCTACAAAAATGAAGAAATTGCTTTTCCATTGAGAAAAACCCAATACAATGCAAATTTATTCAGTAAAGAATTCATTCTCTTCAGTTTCTTCCAAATGAAATGTAAGAAATTAGGTTCACGAAAGGGGATTTTAATGAATCACATGTGGCAAGAAATGAAAATTAACCTCAACCACCATTAGATGGAACGATTGGAAAGGCATACATTGGGAGATTCACAGACATCAAAGATCCATCAGAAGAGGAAAATGAGCAAACTGAAGAAGAAAATATTGTGGAAGAAGACAATGATGAAACTCTATACGATGAAGAGTTTGGATTACATGATATTATTGATGAAATTTAAGTTATGCTTAGAAATCAAAGTCAATTTTTGTAACTATTAATTAGTTATACTTGTAATGTTTTCACTTTGACATTTTATGAGAAGAGTAAGTATTTAGTTAATGTTATTTTATTTTCAATATTTGTATTATGTAATTTCACTTTAATTTTTATGTGAATCATTATTTTTTGAAAAAAATTACGATTATTATTATTTTTTGACATGAAATTCATAAAAAATATTATATAACCATTTTTTTGTTAAAATTTTCCAATAAAAATTGTGATTTTGACATGTCATTTCTAGCAAAAAATGATCAAAATGTGTGATTTTTTTGTTATATTTATGTTAAAAATGTTTATTTTTATGTAAATTGTTAAAAAATATTGTTTTTTAGAGACAATTATTTGATGTTCATTGAAAAATTAATTAATGATATATAAATATGTAAAATATGGAAGCATTAAAATATAGACATTTTTCTTTAACTATGCAAAAAGATATAGACCTCACTAGAAATTTTATTTTTTTAAAGAAAAACAAAAAAATATGAAGAAGAAAACTACTTCAAAATTTTACCAATTTAGAAAAAATTATTCATTATACATAGAATTTAAAGTAAAAAATTAAGCATTTTAAAAAAATGGTGTGATGCAGAATCAACACTTTTTAAAATGAAACTGCAAATCACTAACATTCTAAAAGATAATGTACAATAAAAAATTTAAAGTGTAAAAAACTATGCTAAAAAATATATATGTATTCTAAATCAATAGTTTTCACAATCGGTTGATTTTTTTTCTACCTAAAAAACGGGTAATCATATCAATCACTATTTCGAATTTTACATTGTTTACAACACGTAACCTTAATATCATCATTAATATCATAAATACAACAACAATGAGGAGGTTAAAGAAATTATCTTATTGAATTTCACTCATAACTAGAAGCCTATAGGATGGTTGTCTCCTCAAATTCCTTATCATAGTTTCTATTATCACATCTATACCTATATTTTTCTACCTGGTTATATTGGTAGTTTTCTAACCAATCCTTTTCCGTGGACAACACCCCCATCATTGTTACAAGCTATCATGACCTGGTAATCTTTCGGGATATTTTCCTCAATATTTTCTTAACAAAATTCCAATTTTGGGCGCTCTATCCTCTTCTACTAGTTCACAACTTTCCATTGACTATGTATGTGCATCATTCTAACCATCAATCCACCATTTATGCCCTATAGAATGACACCACCGCTAGGACATTTTTGCCTCTCTTGTAGATTTCTCTTGGATTTTCTGAGAATTCCTAGCACCATATCAAAATCTTGGGCATATGGTTGAGATCTTCTCAAAAAATGGTTTTTGTTGAATGGTCATATTCTAGAATTTGAGTTACAGGGTAAAAAATGTGGCCCCCTCAAGTTTGAGTATTTTTCCTCATTATTTCTATACCTGGAATACAAATTCACCTGCCCCTAGTCAAGTTTGAAATTTCCCCTTCCTCTGATTGATTAGTAATAGTACTTGGCATGTGTACTACTTTACCAACTATGAAATTCTTCCTTGTTCTGCTCAATATTCCTCCAAACCCTATTGGAAGTGATGGGTTAACTCGTGGTTTCATCCAGACAAATATGACCACACTTATATACCATATATATAATCTCATATCATAACATTGCCCTAAGTTAGAAAACATAACAAAATTATAAAATTTATTAAGATATAGCACATAACCTAACTACATAGAGGCTTTCGGTTTCAACGATACCTCATGGGGTCTGCGGATACCAAACTCTATATCCATACATATAAGATGCCAAAATATATATGATACATATACAAATATTGCATATAATCCTACTAACAATGGCAATATATTTTGAATACAAGTATATGTTAATACATCCTAACAATCATCCTCTTACAAACAACATCTAATTGAACCATATAAAAAATTGTACATAAAACAACTAACAAATATGTGTGTGTGCCAATACAAAACATATATAAAAATTAATTATATCTGCGTACACCATATACGATTTAAGCTTACGCTTCTCGTTTTCTCTCGATTAACAAACTCTCTCTCTCTCTCTCTATATATATATATATTATATTTGTTTGATAAAAGTTAGAATATTTAATATCAAATTTCATTGGGTCAACTATAAGTCTAATATCAAATTGTTTCAATCAACCATATATTTTAAATTTCCATACTGAGAAAATTCCTATGTAAAATTTAATATTCTTTTGTAATACATAAAACACACCCCTATGGATAGCCTTTTGTCCAAATTGTTTTCCTTGCAAAAGCCATCAATCAGCTAATTCTATAGTGTTTAGAAATAACACCCTTATTTTTCATTTTTAGAATCAAACTTTGAGCCTCATTCAAATGGCCTTCTTTGTAGTAATAGCTGATCAAGGTATTGTATGTAATCACATCTATGAGGCAGATATTCCTCCCCATAAAGGCAACCAGAACTTTAGGTGTGGACCCTTTGCCTACTTTGCAAAAGGCGTGAGTCATGACATTTATATACATAACTATTAAAGTAATGTCCTCAATCATTTCATATACAGATTATAGGCTATATCAACTTTTACCATAAACATTGTGTATCAATACTCCACATGCAGAACCTTCCCGTAGCATCTTATTCCAAACATCATAAAACTTCCACACTCTTTATGCCTTATTCAAGCCATAAATAATCGTCATGTAAGTCACAACATTGAATATATTCCCTCACATTTTATTCAAGACATCATAGAAAATATTTGGTTTTATTTACTTTCGGATAACTCAAAAAATTCCCTAGTCTTCTATTTGGCCTCACTGCCAATAAGAAAAGATTTCCCGAAACATACCAAATTGTTACATTTCAGCGGAAAAATATGAATGCCAGAGACCAACTCCTGAATTACCATAAGCTTAAATTGAACGTAATACTTAAGCCAAGATGTATATAAGCTTAAAACGGCGTGCCACCATCAAGCTCAAATATGTTTGAAACATTTGGAATCCATGATGTATATTATAGCTTAAATGCTAATGAGGAGAAAGAATTTGTTTGCTTGGTCAATCCGGAAAGAAGACATCTTAGAAAAATTCCGGGAAGAAAAAAGCATTTATTAACGTCAAGAAAGCATATTTTAAGGGATAAAAAAGGAATAGATAATATTAATATGGTGTGAACATTACTAAGCATTTGGATATTTATAAAAGTCTACTTCTTTCTTCACATGCATAACTGATTCCAAGGGAGCCTCATGAATTTTTTTAATATAACTAACATTGCCACACAAAAATATAACAACATACTCTTTATCACTTAATACCATTACTCTTATCATTGAATACGAGCAAACCTTTGTTTTGATATATGATTTGGCAATATTACTATCATCTAAAGATATGAATGAGAAATTTTTCGTAATTTGATCTATCTTACACTTACATTATCCTCTTGGAGGATCTTTCGATGCCTCTAAGGTAACATGATCCTATATAATAGAATGATCCAAATGCCACCAAATTGTCAGGGCCGTAAGTATACCCATCATGCTTGCTAAGCATAAAATGTTGAAGCTGGTTAAATATTTACTAAGGTTGATAAGAAAACTCACTAGGAATTGGAGTGCCTGCATCTTTTAGTTCTCATCATCATATTTTGGGAATTGTTGACAGTGTTTGATGAATCCAACATTGTATGAGAATCTCCCTAATGTGAAGTCTCAATTAGACATAAAACCGTTTGGTGTAGGAGTCCCATTTGTTCATATGGTCCAGCTATCGTTCAAAAGGTTTCAAAGGTATGCCTTGGTTACGATTATGCACAAGAGAACACACCACCTCTTTGGGAGTGACAAGTGTGTGAGCTTTGTGAAACACCCAATGTAAAGTGCACATGCAAACATCCATGGCTGATAAAAGGAAAATGAACATCCGGTTAGAAAAGTAGTAGTACTATCCTAAAGGGATACCTAGAAAGGAAGATAAATACTTGTTGGTTACCTACATATTAGTCCACATAATAAGCAACAATCATTAAAGCATAACAACACTTATTCGATAGCAACCATAGCTAGGCAATGGATTAGTTCTTTCACTTAGTATGTGATTAAAGCAACATGTATCATAAACATAACAAAAATAATTCTAATATATCTACGATAAATGTATGAAGAAGTGTTGGCTCATGAAGCTTCTAATTAAGAGTGAAAGATCCCAAGTACATTGTTACATGAATGAAACACTATATCTAGTAGTGGAATCTGAAGTGACAAGTTGCTTCTCCAAATAATAATCTATCTCCTATGCACTACAAGAGAAGCCAAGGCAAGACTCCAAGAATCCAAGCCTCTATCTTGAGTTATGAAGAGCTATGTATAACAAATAACAATGGCCTCTGAGCTTCCCCATGACTCTTCAACTTCTATGACTATTTATACTCTCTTCATGACTCATTACATTCCATATGTGAATATTCACATTCAACATCTGTCCCTTGGACTTCATTGCATACCATTTGTTAATAAGATAAATTACATATGAGAAGGTGGCTATTTAAGAAAAAACTAATAATGGGACAAATGCTCATCAAATTCATAAATAATTTTCTTGCTCATGGAGCTCATTTGTAATGTAAGTGTGCCATGCTCTGAACTCCATTGAGATAGCTTTGATCCGAACTAGCAAGTCCCCTACATATCACATCTTCACATCTAGTTTCTCTGTTAGTATAGTCGTGGAGCTCGACTGTACATTATCCCATAAACATGAAATTTTCATATGAGCTTTGACAAGTGTGATGGCATACTCTAGAATAATGTCTTTGGTGGCCTATAAGACTCCGTGTTCTATTGTTTTCTTGATATGTTGAATGTATTTCCTTGTCTCCTAGAAGATAATTTCTCTACCTCTAATTTCTTCAACTGCTCCTATTGCGGCAATCCCATGTTTCTATGCTTGAGACATGAAAACAATGTGCAGTTCATTATATTCAGAAATAGCACTAATTGACTCTTCTCCAAGATGTATGTAGTTCTAAATGTGGAGCCTCAAATGAAAGATTTCTATCTCTAGGATAATCGTATCTTTCTTTTCCAGATGATGCAGAGCATATGGATACTTGGCAGCCCAATACTGAAGATGGTTAATCACTTTATTTGCTACTTTCAGGAGTTTTACCACTTCTTGTGCTTTCATCTAAATGCCAAAAAGAGGAGCCACCACATATTGCATAAGTACCACCTCCTCATATAATCATGCCATGGTGTCCTCCATTGTCCTTACTTCCTCCTGCATGTCTAACTACAGTGTTGAAACTCTATGATGATAACTGTTCATTATCCATTGCAAGATGTTCTACCTGTTGCTTCACTACAATAATTTATTTCCTAAATCTAGCATTCTCACTCAATAGATATTTAGAATTGTCCTGTGTTTTTGTGGAAAAAGAAACATTTTCCGCCATGATTTCCTTCAAATTCCTTCTGGTGTTGGAAGCTACCACCTTCTCTACAGCAATTGAGACTGGATTTTGAGGATCCTTGAGAAAGTATGTATGCCTCTAGTGCATTTTCTTCTTCTTAAGTTGATCAAACATGACACTACATACGTCCATGACTTTATCTATTGGTATAGGTGTGATCTCCATCTCTCCAAATAGAAGATGAACACCTGCGAGAGGAGGTTCCTCTAGAGAACCTGGTTCATCATCCATGGTCTAAATGGTATCTTTTCGCTCCAACTCTTCCTCTTCTATCTCCAAGGTCAACTATTATTCTTCCAGTGTTAGTGTTGCTTCTTCCTCGTAGGACTGCCTTTGTTTTTTTTTCTTCTATCCTTCTCCTCTCTTCTTCTTCTTCTTCTTGCTTTTGAAGCAACTCATCTTGTTCCTTCTCTTCTTCTTCTTCTTCTTCTCTCCTCTCTTGTTCTACTTCAATAGCTATTATATTCATAGGATCAACTTTCCACTTCCTGCTTCTCTCATTTGTCGAATCATATCTGACCCTCTTCTTAGAAGCTACCTTCCTTGTTTGAGGGGTTATATGTTCTTCCTCCTGGACCTGCATATTTGAGCTGGTGGATCTTGGGGTGGAATAGTCTCTACTATTGGATGTGTCTTTCTAGCTTCATTATACCATTTATTCATTTTTTCACCTTCTGTTGTGGACATAGATGAATACCGTGTACTGTAACCGATTCTTTCACAATGTTGTGTGCACACTCTCCTGAGGTCATATCCATGAAAGTATTTAGTGGTGAAGTGCAAGCGATCCAACCCTTTTATTTATGTTATTTTTGCCTTATGGATCTTCAACTCATATAATTTGATCCTCAATAAGAAGATGGGCCAAGGAGCCTTCTTCGCCGTGTGAAGAACTCCTCACAATCCCTGCTCCAACTAATTTTCTACTTCCTGCATGACCATCTTATTGGTCACATATTGTGGCATGAGATGAGGGGATACTTGACAACCAAAACATCTATTGCATGTTCCCTTAGGTGTTGCAAACCAATCCACAATATATCGTAGTGAATCCTTCACCTCATCAATGATGCAAGGAGGATTGACCTCAATTATCATATGGAAGCTAACTGCAAAGAAGTGCTCATCCAATCTTTAATATCTACCTTTGAAGCTTGATTATGATAACACATCACACTAAAATTAAACTGGGAACTTGTTCTCAAGGGTCAAGTTCCAGTACATTCCTCAGAACGCATATTGTGAACAAATTCCATCTAAAAGAAATGCATACATGTAGAATTATAGTACTTACTTCACCCTCAAAGATGCTTTTTCCTACCCCCCATGACGTCGCAACATAAATGACAATATATCTTCCCAATTGAAGACCCTTCCATGGTTACAACCATATTGAGCACATATATCCAGTTTTCCTCAAACACGTCAGCATTATAGCACCCATGCAACCAACAACACATGGATATCAGATATTGATATACATCATCGCTTAGAATCTTATTCGGACAGACTATGGATGGACAATGACAAAACCTACCAAGCTCTTGACACCATGATTTGACAATGTCACTCATGTTGAGGTCTGCACATCTAATTTAGAAGTCATCATTTGTATATTTTGTGGGCCTAAGCATCTTGTAGAACATATGCATGTCTTCTCCAGAATAAGTGGCAAGCTTAACGCTATTCTCACTGTGAAGCACAAGATGAGAGTCATTCATATGTGTAATGATCCAATCAATCGCCTATGCACAGGGGATGACCGAGAATCTGCATACGGTCTTATGCATCATGTACTTCTTAATGTTGATGCAACTTCCAAGTCCTCCAAGTTATGCAGAAAATTTTTCTGCATGAATTTGTTGTATATACCACTCCATGTGACCTTAATAGAATTATCAATGAAGCACTGTGTATCTGCATTAATGGGAATGGTTGGTTTGGTAACTTCAACATCTTCCTCAATGCTTATTTTTGAGACTTCTTTGGAGGCCACTTTACAGGGAGGCATGTCTCCAACAAATGATGAAAGGGAGACAATACTTGTACCTCAAACACCTATTTGTGGTAGCACACTCATAATGACAATATTAGTTTTATGCAGCCTAACTAAGAAGCAATATCTCGTCAACCATGTACAAAGAGACATCTAATGTAAGTGATCATGAAAATCTATCAATGATAGTACAAAATCACTTGCATGCATAAGAGAATAGGCATGCAAACTATGAGGGCACACTTTCAAAGAAAGCAGGAAGGTCAAGGGTCATTCAGGTCCTTGTAGTGCACTCATGTGCTCAAGCAAGGGAAGGAAACCATCAAGGGAGCACTAGTGCACTTTGAAGGGTTGAAGGGGTGACTTATTGGGCCTTCAAGCCTTCACAGTGTGCTCATGCATTCAAGGAGACAGAGAGGGCACACTGGCGCACTCTGAAGGGACAAAGGAACATGTCTTCAATCCTTTAGTCCTTCAAGGTGCATTCATGTGCTCAAAGCGAAGGAGGGTACACTAGCACATGCCAAAGGCATGAAGAAAAATCATTTGAGTCTTCGAGGTTCGCTCATGCACTCAAGGGAGGGCACAATTCTTCATGACAAAGGCGTGCACTCACGAGGGAAACTTGGTCATTCTACGAAAAATTTTCAAGAATGATTAGGCTTCGACTTCCAAAAGTACCTATACACAAGGAAAGATCAAAATAATTTTGACAGTAGGATTTCATGGTAGGAATGAGAAGAAGAAGGATCTACAAGCATATATGCATCTTGTTGTAATCATGGTGGAATGTGAAAGGTTAAGCAATGAGCAGAGTCTTTACACGCAAGAACAAAGTAACACTTTTAGAACCAATATTGAAAATAAATGCCAGTAAATAATCTTAAAAATAAAGTAATCCCAACAAGAAAAGAAAGATCGATAGTGAAATCTTGTAAGGCAATGAATATATTCGACATGCACAACTTACTTGTAATGCAGGTTGATGAAAAGTTTCTTAATCCACAGTTGTGTGCCCAACCTAGGTGAGAATGATTATGCAAATGACTAATTAACTGGGTTAATTTAAAAGACTTTACACACAAAATTGTTTCATGCATGATCACCACTTGTTGAAAATTGAAAGGATTGTTTAAGGGAAATTAAGTGGGCTCCTATTTTCTAGGAGTGCACCCACTTGCAACAAAGATGTACATGCATGCAACCACGAAGAGTGCATGTCTTCAACACGAAGGAGTGCACTGAAGGAGGGCACACTTGCTCAATATAAAGGAGTGCACTCAAGGAGGGCACACTTGCTCAAAATAAAGGAGTGCACTCAAGGATGACCCACTTCTTCAGCTTGAAGGAGTGCGCTCAACTCAAGTGCATGTCTTCACGAACATGAAGTGGAATTTTACCTTTAAGAACATTTTTCTTACTTTTGTTTGTTTTTTATGCTTTTGTGTGCTTTTTTGAGTGTGTGCATGGTGTAAAGGTTAGTTTCTAAGTGAAGACAAGTCATGAGTTCACCTAACCATGGACTATATAACCTAAGCGCTTCTAAGGGTTAGGTGATGACACTCAGGAAACATTGACATAGGAGGATGTGACAATAGGAGAAAAAACAGAAATAACAAATCAAACAACATGCTAACAATAGGTGGCTTGAAACAATAGTTCATGTAAGCTCCAAAATTAACTTAGGCAAAAATTTTAGAAGATGGTTGTCGCAGTGACAATAGGAATACATAAACTTCTTTTTTTTTCTTAAGAAAAAAAATACAAACACCCTTCCCTCAATATTATATAACTTATATAATTAAAGTTTGAGCAGGATCACCTCAACTCCTATGCGCCCATGCTTCATGATAGTAACTTTTTATATTACGAGTTGTCTTTTGGTGCGAGTCTTTGGACTTTCTAGTGCTCGAATCTGCTACAAATATTTGAGACAAAATCTTGACTTGCATTATTTAAACTAGTTTTTTGACTATATATATGGATTCACCACCTGAAAAACATTTAAGGCACTTTGATTGTGCAGGACTTACGCATCAAACTTGTGATTTCAATAAATTACTCTCGAAATTTAGAAACTTGAGACTAGAAAAACTTACCAGAAAAACTTCCCAATTATCTCACTAACGATCACTTGTTTATATTATATCGCTAGGAACTTAAACAAACGACGAACCCACTTCCCAACGTGAGAGCAAATCAATAATCAAAGAGATTTATATTAGATGGCAGAGCTGTTTTTCGAGACGGACCTACACGGATTTTAATGCCCAGTTGCCCCCTCGAAAGGATTTGAGGGTCCAGTTACAACGACTTTGATCAATTTCTGGTCACAATTTGGGAGTGCATTAACAACCCTTCCCCGGGCCGATTTCGGTTCCCCTTCTCATCGATTCTTGCCTCACCACTCCCCATATCAAAATTCAGTCAAGATTCCACTCCGGCGCTCTCTGTAACCATTCGATGGTCATGCATGTCCCATCTCCTCGGCAAGGTCTCCGCTCGCACCGCGGCCCAAAGTATGCTTGCACACGCTTCAATGTTTCATTAATCTAACGTATTATCATTTCAGCCAAGTTTATGTAGACCGAATTTTATTTACTTGTTGATTATTGCAAAGTTTATTTACTAACAATTTGTACATCAACGAATATATAAACCAAATAAACTTTCGAGTGTCATGGAGCATTCAAATGGGAAGCAACCCATGCGACAACAGAAACCCATATTTAAAAAGGTAGAGTTTGATATTCATACGCATTCACTTACCAGTTACAAGTACTCTTTGAGAAGCATATATTCCAGTGTCCTTACTTTGGTTGCAATGATTTACTCACATCAATTAATTACTTTGGTTGCAATGATTTACTCACATCAATTAATTTGAAGTGTCTTTTCTCTTTTCTTTCATTAGGAAGCAAATTGTAACTCTAAAAAGTTTCATCTTTGTTTGGGTATTTTTACTTAATTAACTGTCCTTGGATAACCCGAGGCTCTGATAAAATCCAATGTGGGAAATCCGTGTATGACATTAGTACAAATACTAGAGCATACCTTGCAATAACTTTCCAAAGTATTAGAACCCACTACCCAGATATCATTACTTTAAAAACTTTTATATATATATTTTGGGATTCCAAAGCTAAAGGAAATTTGGCCATTTCTTTTCGATTTGCGTGCGTTTAATCTGATTGTGCCCTTGAAACATTGGGTGGGAAAACATTTATAATATCTATGCACTTTAAAGTGCCTTACCATCCCATATATATATTTATATATTCCATATATATAGAGTTGCTGCAATATCATGGTTTCGAATGGCCATACATCCGATAATTTTTGTGACTCAATTTGAAACATATTAGGTGGAAAAACATTATAATCGGCTCATTCCAAATATTTCCTATGCACATTTTAATGTGCCTATACCATTCCCCATTTTATAATATATATCATTATATATCTAGTGCTGCATATCTATGTTCCCCATTTTCCATAATATATATAGGTTGCTGCCAATATTATGTTTTCGAATGCCTATTTATCTATTAATTATAATATTATATAATATATTATATATATAAATAATCAATTTACGATTTCTAAAACCATTAAAATGATAATAATCCATTCACATGTCTAATATATTCATATATATAATATAACTATCACAACTTAAATGAATATACATATATATATTAATAGCAATGATACTTTACACAGAAATTTCAGCTTTAAAGTTAAATTTGACGATTTTTCTTTGGTTAATCTTGTAATTAAATTTTCTCTCGTTAATCTTGTAATTAAATTGATCAATGAACTTCGGTTTTTTTGGGCATTTAAAATCTAATACAAAAGTGATTTTTTTATCTTTTTCGCCAATGGGATTTTTCATAAGCTATTGACATGAAAACTGAAAATTGTCTAATTTTCCCCCAATTGACCCAATACTAACTATTGTTGAAACTTCGCTCTGATACCACTCTGTAATATCTCCAACTTCCAATCGGGAAACGCTACATTACATCAACCTAACTCTCCCACTCTGTAATGTCCCCAACCTCCAACACTGAAACACTACATCACATCAACCTAACTCTCCGCAGTATTCATCAACATTTTTGCGAAATCTCATTTTTTCATAGAATTTACTAGTAATCTTCATGCACATAATTATAAATCAAATAACACACATTCGTCAATTATTGCACAATGGAATAATAACAAACAATTGTACATAGAACACTGTTATTTATCATATAGAATTCATAATTGTACTAGAGACATAATTAACGAAAACCCAAGATTAACATAAATAACAACTTATTACATAACCCATAAGCCATGGCTTATGGCCATTTCACACATAAATTGTACTTGCATAATATGTAGCAAAAATAAAAGAGCCTTAACAACCATGATGATTGAACTTAGGAACTAGGGGTTAACAGTAAAAATATTAAATAAACACAAGAGGCAATACTCAACAACCAAAACAAATACTTGATTCAGAGTTTATAACAAGAATCATAATTTACATAAAAATACTAAGAAAGATATCATAAAATAGGGTAGTTATTTGTATAACTTAGGAACTAGGGTTTAATAGTAAAAATATTAAATAAACACAAGAGGCAATACTCAACAACCAAAACAAATACTTGATTCAGAGCTTATAACAAGAATCATAATTTACATAAAAATATTGAGAAAGATATCATAAAATAGGGTACTTATTTGTATTATTAGAGTTGACTAGTTGCAGACTCTCCATGTTCCTCTTAGCCATAGACTTGGTGTTTCATAAGCTTACCACCAAGTGACCCCCGAGTGGGGACAACAACTCCAAAGGCAATAGTTGCAAAACAAATATAACACGCTAGCTGAGGTCGAAGATGTTAATCCAATAAACATGTTGCTCCAAGGCTCCAGGCACCATCTAGTCTAATCGCCAAGGCACCAACCCAATAGACATGATGCTCCAGGGCTCCAAGCTAACAAAATGAACGATGAATTCCCACCAAAACTCCTAATGGCACTAGGCCATAACAAAGCCACCAATCCCTCGGAGCAACAAGCTCCCCATAGCCAGCATAGGGGCTCAAATCATAACAGGATGCATCCATATGACACAATCAACTTAATAATCCCACATTGGTCAATCCACAGTCCAACTCTAGGACTCACAAACCATAAGTTAGTCTCAGAGTCCACCCTAGGATTCACTGACTAATCCCCCTCCTAGCCATCCCTAGTTGAATAATGGAATAATAAGTAATAATCCTTTTTTATAACTGCAAGGCCTTAACTATCCAAGTGGCAGGCAGTGGAGCGACATGGGCCCCATGGTGCACCTTTCATCAAAAGGTCACAACTATTACCTTTTTTATCGGGAATTGTGCCCCCCATACTCTCTTCTTAGAGTGTGATCCACAACCAACGTTATTTTATACTATTGATATTATTATTTTAGAATATTTTATTAGATTAACTATATTAAGGCTATAAGGCCTTACATCCTCTATAGGATTATAAATATCTAGGCATGTTATCCCTACAATATTTTTAATTTTATTTCATGGACACACAGGCCTCATAATATTGTTCTCGCTTACCAACCTACATAATAATATTCAATTACATAATGAATGATGTCGGAATTACAACAATGGAATTGGATATCTTGGTGGCAATCCGATCTCAATCTTCGCAAGCCTCCCTTTCACATATAACATGAGATCCATGAGCTCATATAGTTTGTTTATGAGGTTGACCTTAATTTGTCTCCTATCCAAAAGAATCTTTCCCAACAACAACTTAACAGTCTAGTATAGGTCCAAAGTATGAAGATAATGGCTTTGACAACCTCTAAATTCACTAATGTGAAGAATCCAAGAGGCTATGCCAGCAATGATCTCTAGGTCCATAGTAACTTGACTTTTTTTCCAAATTTTCACTTGTAAGAGACAATTTTACTCTTGAATGTGTGGAGGTGTGTGTTCATAAAAGATATGAGTTGAATATTTAGCACACACTCTCAATCTAGAGCATCCCTAGGCATCGTGACCACCACCTCCATGCTGACAATGAACTCATTGGAAGTTCATGGATACCGGAGGAAACAAAATGTCCCACAAACTAGGATGGAGCTTGGTGGGAAGATGCAAGAGCTCACTATGAAAGAATTTGGCCATAACATTATGTGAGGCAAATTGCACTAATAGCACGCTTATGACTAGTCCCTCTCTATTTAAAAAATCCACGAATAGAGGAGAAAAAACTTCCAAGGAAGACAAAGGGGTCCACGCTTAAAGAACCAAACTTAATCCAAATGCATGGTGGATAGAGGAACATCAAGAGAAGGTGTCAAACGAGTGACATGAGTGCTAGCTAGTGACCGAGGGGAAAGAGCATGGTGGAGAGAACAAACTTCACATAGGTGATCAGACATAAGAAGTGGCAAGGGGCCTTTATCACCGTCCTTGGGAGGCAAGGTCCCATTAATGTGTCTTGGGGTGATCTCATGTGTAAATGATGGGCAGTAGGAGGGCCTCCCAATTCCAAGCTACCGATTTATGCTTCCATAACAGCCCCATTGAGGCATTATATATATGTGTGTGTGTGTGTGTGTGTGTGTTTGTGAGAGAAATCGGTTATGGACTTTTAGCGATGTAATATTGATAATCCATGGTGTTGGCACATGGTATTATCACAAAGCCTAGTTTATATCCATGGTAAAGTGGCAGTGAATCTCCATATTAAGATCTTGTTACATATTTTTCTTAAATTTGCATATAGTTAAATCATATAACTATTCTTTTTCTAATTAATTATGTCCATAGACATGTCTATTTTGCAATAGGGCTTCCATAATTTTCGTTTAATTATGGATAATTATTAGTTGGTTGGTATAGATTTAATCTCCATAGAATATTGTAGAATATTTTTGGTACTATGCACAAATCAAGGTTGAGATTTATCATCAAAGTAGTCTGTCCATTTTTTCCCTTTTAATTAAATTGATTAAGTAAAAATCATACAATATGAACAAGTTTCGCATGAGTTGAGTTATGGTTTTTTTGGCATTGTATTGGCCCATGATATTGTAACAAAGGCTATTTAGATAATAAAAATGTTCATGAGAAAGTGATAGCGAATCTCCATAGTTAAAAAAAATTGTTATATATATATATATATATATATATAATATATATATATATATATATATATATATATATATAGATTATATATATATCTTAATTCATTTTATCACTAATATACTAATTTTAAATAAAGTAGTAATTCAATTAATTTTTATGATGTATTTTGTCTCCGGGTGGTAGCACAATCAACAAAAGAACATGTTGGCAAACCCTTGCATATCTGCTCGGACATGTCACAACACTTGAACCTAAAAAAAGGAAATATATAATTTCTTTTTAATCTTAGTAATATAAAATTTATTATGAAATAAATATTTTGCAGTTTGACTCTTGGTATTTTGTTTATGTAGTTCAATATAAGAAATGTTGAATGTAACTTTTAGATTGATGCCTATCCATGTTTATCAACCATTTAATTTATATGGTTGTGCTTGACATTATTATTTTTATGCTAACACGTATGTCTAGAGATTTCCAAATTTAATTTAATTTTGAATAATTATTAAGTGGATGGTAGGTATCAGGGTTGGAATTTGGATTCTTTATTATTGACGTTTTGGGTTTTTATGTTGGCCGTCAAGGAACGTTATGTCTAAAATTTTGCTCTTCAATCAAAATGTTTTGATAATAAATCGACCCTTCATCAATAAAGGTTTAATTAAAAAAATACTTTTCAATCACACCACTGTGTTAATTTTTTATCACATATTTATAATAAGAAAAAAACAACGTGACAATGACTAAATGATTTGTTGAATCATAAAGGTTGTTTTACTCATGGATGGGATCCATAACTCCCAAACCATCGAGATTCAGTGCTTCTCCCAAACACATATACAAAAAATTTATGAGTTAAAATTAGAAATCTATTTACTCACCCCAACTCATTGTTATTGCAACAATCTACTCTATTTTTAATTTCTCAATTTGGATTTTCATATTAGATAAATTTAATGTTACCAATTTCAGTAAAAAAACAAATAGATTTCTTTCACCAAATAAACAAAAAACTTCAAAAAAAAATTTCCATCTTAAAAACTTTGGAGTTGACCAAAAAACTATCCTCCACAATGCCCATCCTCTCCACCATCATAATATCACGAAATCTAGATAAAGTTCAATTTTAATAAACCCAATAAACTTAATTTATTTAAATATAAACAACATATATTTAATTTATTTAAATAAAAACAAATATTATAATATAAATTCCAAATATTACGGTACTTAATTATTAATCACTCAATATAATATATTACTGCTATCAAATATATACGTATAACTTTAAATAACATACACCTATAACTTTAAATAACATGAAATTAATTTATTTCAATAAAAACAAATATTAGAGAATTCCAAATATTACTGCACTTCTTTATAAGACTATTGTTTGAGAGGGTAGTAATGACGTTTTTGCAAAAAAGTGAATAGTAAAAAATACGTTTTAGAACTTTGAAAGCCCATCACAAAAAACAGCTTTTAAAAATTTTTAAACGTGAAATACGATCAAAATGCCTTGAAACGAGCATTTTGCCCGTCAAATTAAATTCCAACCCTGAATACAAGATAGCTTATTCTCTCAAAACTATTTGTTATGTTTCACAATGAATTAAATAACATAATATTTCGAAATAACTACGACGAAGATGCTAGAGATTCATTTTATTTTTATACTGTAACTCAGTTTCTTTTAATCTCAATACGTTCAATACAGAATTAAAATGTTACGGAAAACAATAAATATAGGCACTGACATGCATATGGTCTCCGATATTTACAACGAAAGCTCCATCGGTGGGTTCCACTGTAACCCACGTTTCACCATCGTCCTTTGTGGCTTGAAGGCCTCCAACATTGTCTTGCAGTAAAATTGTAAGAGTTCCTGGATCGGTATGTCTCTTGAGGCCTAACGTTAAAGCGGTGTGGGGACAAGTCGGGTAGTAATTCAAAAGAACTTTCTGTTGGCCTTCTCCACAGGCTTTCTCGATCGCATCTGCTTCAATTCCTAGCGATTCTGAGATAAGCCCAAGTAGTGTTTTGCTCAACTCCATCATCGTATCGCTGTAGTTCGCTAAAACTTCCCTGAAAAACAATGACAGTTGGAGTGTGGCATAGATAAAATATATGATCGTGTAATGCACTAGATAAAGTACATAAACCAAAGAAATGCAGGCTAACCTGAACTGAAGTGGCTGTGCAGGCCAGCTTTGAATGTCCCGAGCCGGGTAGCATGGCGTGACGTATAGTTCTCTCCAGTCCTTGAAGGGGTCATCGTTGATAAAGCTCCCATTTCCATAGCCTACGAACTGGCCTGCCTGTATGGCGTACTGCATCTTATCTTCCACTGGAAGCGAAAAGAACTCCTCGGCACAGCACATTATCTGAGAGTTCAGTTCTGCATGGACGCCATGATCTATGATCTGGAACATTCCCCACTCTTCACAGGCCGCTCCGAGTTCTCTTATTAGTTGTGCGTGCTCTGCTCCTCCGGATCTTGCATTGGCAAAGGATATGACGGGCACCTCTTTGCTGAAATCATTGTATGCCACAACTGGCCGTTCATTGTCGTCCTTAATGTAATTGACAGGTAGATCCTCAATTCCCAGATCGGCTAGGGATTTCACAGTATTCACTTCCATTACTGTTTGTGCCAGTTTTCTAACAACCACAAAGGAGCGGAAATGGAAAAATTGTAGATCTTGGCCACAAAAATTAGGAATCCCTCACAGTAACAGTGTGATCAGAACACTCCACTAGACTTCAACCTTTCTAATATTATGTGAAGTGTTGTGTCCGCCCATACCTTGCAATGCGTAATTCAAAGAAGATTGTGCATAAGCGGTGCCGAAATGCATAGCCATACAAATCTGTATTTTGGAACAGATAGTTAATGTGTTTGGTATATTTGATATAGGGTTTAATTATTTGGCTTTTTCCGTTTTCCTTTTTCCTTCTTTTCTTTCCCGAGTATCTTTCTTTTTGGGTTACATTCTTTTATTTAATTTTTTCAATTTTGTCAGGGTTAGAAGAAATATAAATTTGATCCGTAAAATTCGAATGTTTAGAAATTTCCGACGAGCTAAATCTATTGAAAGATTCTCATTAAAAGTTCACAATTTCAATCCAACTATATCACTTAATTTAATCCCAACAAATTAATCTAACCATTAAACTACTATGTAATATGATGCTTATTACATTCTTTTATATATTTTACTATTTTAATAAAAAAATTATTTTACTATTAAAATAAAATATATGGTGCATTATTCACCTATCCAAATGAAGTTTTTTTAATCTCTCTCCTATACCTATTCCTTTGAGCAAAACCAACTACAAGTCCTCCAATGTTGACCCGGAGCCAACTACAAATCGGGACCACATATCCGGATAGGTTTTTTTAATCTCTCCTCTGCCTATTCCTTTGAGCAAAACCAGCCACAAGTCCTCCAATGTTGACCCTGAGCCAACTACAAATCAGGACCACATATCCGTCTGAAGATGGCATATTACAGATACTTCATTAATAATAATGATAGTAGGCCAAATTCAATGACGAATTGAATCTAATTATTTATGATGATGTTGCATTTTAATATTAACAAGTGAAGCTGCGAGGCAGCAAGTCCCTGCATTAAGTTTTGCACAGAACACGTGAAAAAGATGAGAGATTCGTTCCTTCTGGAACTTCCAGTGGAATTGAAAGTTCTTGTTAGTGGTGACTTCCTCCATTAGCCCCGAGAATAGCTGCATAGCAAAAAGCGAACAAATAGGGGGACATCGGGTCCGCTTGCCTCAAACCTCTACTGTTACTGAAGAAACCGCATAGTTCTCCATTGATGTTAACAGAGAATCTAGCCTGTTGTGATACACTCCTTTAATCCAGTGGATACCCTCTGTGGGAAGCTGGTGGCTTGGAGAGTAGCCTCGCTCCTTTTTTCTTTCATAGCTAGCAATAATGGCGAAATATGTTGTTAAATTAATTAACAGTATAAGGACTGGTACTCATGGCTAGTTACACATAGCCTTCTCAAAAGCAAAAATACATGAGATATACACATTGTGTATCGAAACATCTTCCAGTTATGTTAATAATTCGTCCCATATACTCTGAGGTTACTAGGGCTTGGACAACAGAGTAAAAGCAACCTGAACTATTTGTGGGGTCCTCCTACTGACTGCAACAGACAAATCCGGTGGAATCAGATGGGATGGCCACTTGTTTTTACCTCTGGATGAGTTATGCACAGTACTATTATTGATAAGACATGAACGGAGCAACAGGTTTATCATACAGCAGGACAAGTACTTTGCATATTCACCGACAATGTACAGAGAGATCATATCTCCCCCTCGATTTTAAACGTACAAAGATATCTACAGAAACTTCCCTGAATTGAGGGAGTTGATCAATGATTAGAACAGTGCCTCTACTTTTGAGTCACTACTCGTGTTCTCACGCTCTGGTAATTCGTCCCATATACTCTCAGGTTACTAGGGCTTGGACAACAGGGTAAAAGCAACCTGAAAACTATTTGTGAGGTCCTACTGACTGCAACAGCCAAATCCGGTGGAATCAGATTCGTGGTGACTTCCTCCATTAGCCCCGAGAATACCTGCATAGCAAAAGCGAACAAATAGGGAGACATCGGGTCCCCTGCCTCAAACCTCTACTGTTACTGAAGAAACCGTATAGTTCTTCATTGATGTTAACAGAGAATCTAGCTGTTGTGATACACTCCTTAATCCAGTGGATAACCCTCTGTGGGAAGCCGGTGGCTTGGAGAGTAGCCTCGCTCCTTTTTCTTTCATAGCTAGCATAATGGCGAAATATGTTATTAAATTAATTAACAGTATAAGGACTGTTACTCATGGCTAGTTACACATAGCCTTCTCGAAAGCAAAAATACATGAGATATACACATTGTGTATCGAAACGTCTTCCAGTTATGTTAATAATTTGTCCCATATACTCTCGGTTACTAGGTCTTGGACAACAGAGTAAAAGCAACCTGAAAACTATTTGTGGGGTCCTCCTACTGACTGCAACAGACAAATCCGGTGGAATCAGATGGGATGGCCGCTTGTTTTTACCTCTGGATGAGTTATGCACGGTACTATTATTGATAAGACATGAACGGAGCAACAGGTTTATCATACAGCAGGACAAGTACTTTGCATATTCACCGACAATGTACAGAGAGATCATGTGGAAAGGTGTACTAAGAACATGATAGACAACTCTTAAGTGGAATATTAGAGCTAATAACTTTGTGAAGTAACTTAAATTTGGTTGTCTCCTAGTCAGCCACGTTAAAACCAAAATATATGATTGTTTTTGTCAAATGAATCCGAGTTTGTCCGGGTCAAAGAAATATAGACGTTTTCACTTTTACGAAGAGAAATGAATTTGTATATATATATATTTTTTAAATCTAATTTTTTTTCATCCATGCATGCAGAAAACGTGAGAAATGAGTAGACTTAGCAAATTATAAACTCGATAAAGAAGGTAACCAAATATAATTTATATTATTTTAAGATGGCTCATGAGTTTTGGATCAATATATCGCTGAGGACTAAGAAAATATAATTTATATTATTTTAAGATGGCTCATGAGTTTTGGATAAATAGTATGTTTCAGGAGTTTGGGATCAAGTGTATTAAGAACACAAATTTTTATATAAGTTATATTAGCATTTGCATCAGATGTTGTAAAGGAAATTTCGTAAGGCATAAATTGAGGAACAATCACGATATGGGAATGAGAAAATCTAAATAAGATGCAGAGATGTAGCATAAATGAAATCATAAAGCTGTATAAATTGAAGTTGATTTAGGGTTCCTAAGACTATATTTTTTATTAATTATTGAATTAAGCATATAAATCTTATAAAATTCAACCAACTTATAATTAAGGTCTCTAATATCAAAGTTTGGCTTTGGGTCATTAACATGGTGATACCATGTTTCAACCATTAAACCACATGCCAACAAACAAAAGAGGACAAAATGTTACGATCATTACCATAGTAAACGCAATGACTCTACACACAAGAATTTATTCTTTACTCGAAGAGCATATTGCTTACCCATATCCACAAAAGGAATGCAAGGTGGAAAGCATTATGCTGAAGAGAATATCTGGTATTATAACTTTTAGCATTGCTCCAACCAACAAAACTATCTACACATTTTGGAAGATCAAATGGAAATAAGTTTTGAAGAATTCAATTAAAAAACGTCCAAGATCATTGGCACACGTGATTAATGGTACCATGTCCTATGAATCTAATATTTTTATGCACTTATAATTAAGGGAGAAAACAAGATCCAAAGAATGTATACCACAGGGACCAATAAACAGTCTATTTGATAATTCTTGCTAGGCTCAACAAAAACAACATTACATGCTCCTTAAATCCTTCACAGTCAACGCAAATGATGTACAACACAAGATTCATTGTGTTGTCAATCAAACAATAGTTCTAACCGAAAATGCCATCAGATTCCTTCAATCTCCTACAGTGATTAATGCACCAAAAATACGTGTACCAACTACAACTACATATATCATTTTACTGATGTTGTCATGTCAAAATCAATGTGATACAATTAAGTCACCTTTAAGCAGAAACTCATTGCAATTTCTATACAAGGTTGTTTGTCCTATCATTACTCATTCTGACTAAAATAACCTTAGTGCTCACAATTAACACATGGACCACAATTTGTAAGAATGATGTAGTTTTGTAGAATAAATCTTCCACAATAGCCTCAAGAAAGGATGCAGACTGGTGTTGGATTGTTTGTCTTGGATAAGTTTAAACTGTGCATATAGAATTCACTCATACCAAGGGATAGTTGAACGGTTAGACATTGCCAACTCATAGAAGTTGCCTCAGATTTGTAAGTTCAAATATTTGTATTTGTTTGCAACAACTCTATAGACTTACCCTCAAAATTATAGCAAGACTTTAACCTTGAAAATGTGCCAAGCATTCTCACAAATCTACCTTCCAAATGTCCTTAAGAGGATTCAAAATAAACCCATCGTTTGTGCCCTAGTGGGTGTCTGGTTAGGGCATCAATGTTCAACCTTAAATTCTTAGATTAGCTTCAGGAATTAGGCTCCAAATGCTTGCTTCATCAACAGACCACTCAATTACCTTTTACCATAATTTTGTTTCAGCATTGGAGCTCAATGTGCATAGATTTATGCCTTTAGTCACTGAGATAAACTAGTGTATGTGCTCAGGGAATGGAATCTAAACGCCTAGCGAAAAACACAGATCTCAAATAAGTGTCATTGGGACCCACAAATTACTTTAACGAAGATGTAATTAAGTGGATTTTATTCTCATAGGAATGCATCCAACTAGAAGGAGAGTGCTAGTTTAAACAATTGTGGATATGTAGAATGAAGACTTTGAAAGCAGGGTAGAGTACTAAAGATTTACCATTCACATTAAGAAGCATAAAGATTATAGAAAAATCACATTATTTTACCATTCACATTATTTTAAGTTAAATTGGATCTTTTATATTAGCAATAATTTGTACATAGAATACATCCAGAGAATTATTAACGACCTAGGGGAAGTAGATGGTCTATTAAGAAGACAAAAGTATGGTGTGGAGTCATGATGTATGCAAAAATTAAAAGCTTAAAAAGATTAAAAAAGGTTTTGTGCCAAAATGTTTGCATTTGTAACTGGAAATTCATTTGCCTTTCTCAGAGTAGAGGGAAGACAAAAGCAAGTGAAGCGAGTTAACAAGGTGGAAAAATTGCTTAAGCATCGTGCTTTCCATTGGGATCTGAAGAAGCTAGCAGAGCTTGAGTGAGGTCGGCTTCGTCACTTCTCCTGTTGTTTGGAGGTTCCACATCCGAAGTTTCCTCCACGATGAGGCATCCTTGGGAGTTGTACATTTGAAGAGAATGCTCCTTGTTTGCAAGCTGACCAACAATGATGAGAGGCCACACCAAACTTCCTTCCTCGATAATAGATTGTTGATTAGGAAGCTCCTAGCTTGACGTGCCTCTGACTCAGCCATATCCTACCATGATGATGGAGGGAGAAGGAGAGTGAATTTGATGGAATAGATGTTTCTTTGAAGACATGCCTAAAGAACTCGAGGATGTGGAGGACACTACCATAAGAGGGAATCCCCTGTCGATGATTTTGGATAGGTTTCAAAGGGATATTATGAGGTGACTAACATAGGCATTGGATTCAACCACACATCTTTCTTCACCATCACAATAAAGCTCCAGGTCTTAAAGCTGACATGCCAATAAGTTGTGAACAACCCCACAAAGGCTAAGCAACTTCCACAACAACATATTGTGTGACGAAGTTGAAGGGGTGACAAAGTTGAGGGAGAAGTGGAATAGGACAAAGGGGTCCCGAGGAACATGAATATATAGTTTCCTTTACATAGGTAAGTTCATTAACTTAATAGGAGCTGAGAAAAGGAGCTTCAACGTATGGACATGCCTATGCAGGGATGCTTTGACACATGATCTCTCCCTTGTAATCACACAGGTGAGGCTATGTGCTTGAGTCCATTGACTAATTACTTGTGGATGTAGATGCAAGTTTTTACACTGAGGATTTGAAGAAGGGGAGAGACTTCAACTTCAGAAAAAGTTATTGCACTAGAAACTAACAAACAAGAACAAGGTCACCAAATGTGTATACAACGAACAAAAAGAGTTCCAATGACTGCTTCAGAGTAGGGATCTATATCCTCGAATTGGTTCTGTAACTTCGACGTGCACTGTTTTCTGGGATGGGATTACACATAATTAATCTTGGTGATATAGGTGGAATTAGAGGAACACTACAGGAGGATCTTCGGAGGGAATTCGAGTTAGTGGAAGGAGTGGCCCACAACAGGCTAAGGGATCCCAAGGTCATAAAAGAGGATGGAGCTATCATTTTGCAGCATTTTGAACATTTGACAACAAACTCACTCTGGCCTCTTAACGGGGCCTCGGATGGCTGGCATGGCAATGCAATTGCAATGCAGTGTACATTGTAAATACAAGCACAAAGAATTTGTGATGGTTATGAGAATGAGGTGGTCTGAATGAAAGCATTGTTCACAATCACCAAATTCTTGAAGAAGCCATGCACCCGGTTTCTCAAAAATTCTTAAATCTTCATCAACCCTTTCAAGTTTATGTTTGAATTCATCCACATGGATAGCCATTCTCATCTTTAACTTCTCCTCCTCACTATTCCCATTCTCAGAAAGTAATGTCATTGTTTGGATGAGTGACCTCAGGTCTGCAGCTACTGCCTGTAAGCTTTCCAATCCATCCATTATCCGACCCATGATCATCGCTTGGCACTTGTTGAGAAATTACCCTCTTTTGCAGGTGCAGGAAAGACACTGACCACAAGAACTCGGGCGGAACGCGCAAGTTTAGGGTCAAATTTATTAACTGGCGAGAAGATTCAGATTCAGAAAAAGAAGAGCACATCAATAGAATCCATGCAAAGGAACTAGAAAATAATATGGTTATTGTCTTTACTCCATATAAAGCCCTATGCATAAGCGCATCAGGTGATCACTGCGATGCAAATATGGAGAACATGATAAACAACTCTTTAAGTGGAATATTAGTGCTAATAACTTTGTGAAGTAACTTAAATCTGGTTGTATCATAGTCAGCCACATTAAAACCAAAATATATGATTGTTTTTGTCAAATGAATCCGAGTTTGTCCGAGTCAAAGAAATGAATTTATAATTTTTTTTTGAAAAATAATCTATTTTTTTCATGCATGCACAAAACGTGAGAAATGAGTAGACTTCACAAATTATAAACTCGTTTATCAAATAAATAAAGTAAGAAAATATAATTTATATTATATTAATAAAGTAATAAAACTTGCTGAAAGAGAGAAAGCTTTTGGGAAGAAGATAGCTCCTGAGTCTTCTGAAGAGGCTGTGTACCTTGCTCATAGATAAAAGAATCTTGCTCAAGATTCTTCCAGAGGAAGAAGTGGACGAAGAGGAAGAGGAAGAAATTTCAAAGGCAGGGGGGGCAGACATTCTTAAGGAGAAAAGTCAGATTTGCACTGCATATGCATATGCTGCAAAAGTGATGGATCACGTGATGCATCCACATGCAAGTTGCCTTGGGATAGAATTGAGCAGGAAAGAAATCAACCCAAACATAAAACTAATGACAAAGACAAAGGTAAAGCACCTGAATCTGCTCACTATGTTGTGGCACACTGTAATATCGGAGTAAATGAAGGCTTATTTAATGCTTCACTTGCTTCTTGGAAAAATGATTGGTTGCTTGATTCAGGAGCAACTTCCCACATGACTTTCAGAAGAGATTTTTTTTGAGGACTTTACTAACAATGTTGATCGAGCAGTATACTTTGTAGACAAATCAAAACTCAAGCAATCAAGGCTTGGAACAATCAGGCTTAAATTGCATGGTCTTCCAGACTTTCTTCTGCATCATGTTCTATATCTCCCACAACTGAGGAGAAACTTGCTATCCTTTGTCCACATCTGCTAGCAAGGACACTCCATTCATATGTTTGATGGCAAGCTTGAGGTAGGAAAAGCATCAGACCACTCACTTGTCATGACAAGTATAGAAGAAGCAAGACTTCTCAAGCTACATGGTACCTCTGCTCGTGCACAAAATTTCTCATACAATTCTCATTATGAAGAAGGTACATTTCCATCAAGTTTATTATGGCATGCTAGATTTGAACACTTGAACTATGACATCCTCCACTTGTTGAAGAAAAATGGTGTTACTGGTTTGCCTACAATTCCTAGGAAACTTAAGCAATGTGATGCTTGCATTCTAGGAAAGCATAGCAAACAATCTTTTCATGATTCACATTCAAGAGCACATAGGAAGCTTGAACTTATTCATTCAGATTTATGTGGTCCAATGCCTGTTCCTTCTGCAAATGGAAATAAATATATCATGACATTTATTGATGACTACACCAGAATGTGTTGGGTTTATTATTGAAGAACAAATCTGATGCTTTCCTAACATTCAAGAATTTTCATAAATGGATTGAAAATGATGCACAATCTCATATTGGCTCTATTCGCACTGATAATGGAAAAGAATGCACTTCAAATGAATTTGAAAACTATCTTCGCCAACATGGGATCAAACATCAAACAACTGTGCCTTATAATCCCCAACAGAATGGAGTAGCTGAAAGAATGAACAGGACAATCTTAAATATGGTGTGCTCCATGATGTTTTTCAAAAGTGTAAAATTGATGTTTTGGGCTGATGCAGTTCTATGTGCTGTATATGTAAAGAATAGATGTCCATCTAATGCTATTAGAAACAAGACTCCTTATAAAATGTGGTATGCGCACATTCCTTCAATAAAGCATCTCTGGGTCTTTGGTTCCACATGTTATGTCTTGATACCAAAGGCACATAGAAACAAACTTGGTGCAAGAATTCGTAAGTGTATCTTCCTGGGGTATTCAGACACCTCCAAAGCATACCGTCTCTATGATGAAGTCAATAAAAAGTTTGTTGTATCTAGAGATGTAATTTTTCTTGAATCATCCAAAACTAAGAATGTTGTTGAGCGGCAACTTGATCGCTTGGATAGATTCCCAAATGCAAAATCATTTCAAGATTTTGATAATCAGATTCCACATCTTGAAGGGGGGATTCCTATACTAGATCAACCTGTGGAATCTTGTTCTGAAGCACTCTCTCCCCTCCATGAAACTCCAACAACAGATGATACTTTGAGTGATGTGATTGACAGAATTGGGAGACTCAATCTTGATTCAGTCCCAACTCAATCAATGGAGTAGCCTGGACCATCTGAGAAAGGTCCCCC